>DWQK01003672.1:0-11276 GCA_018231225.1 Noctuana stator | reverse complement strand
TCACTGCTATGTAATCAATTGGATTGATGTTTGCGAGAACCAACTTTCTAAAATCTTAATTCACCTCAAAATCGACTCCTTTAACATTGTATGACTGATTGGTTACTTGATTGCGAGTGAAGCTTTAATTATTTAGTTGTTCTTGTTGATGTTCGTCTTTATAACATTTAATTGTTTTGTATTAGAGTACCTATGCGTAAGCGTGAAAGTAATTCTTCACATACAGTCACATACGTACATATAGTCAATAAATCTTAATTATTATTAATTTAGACGGACGGGGATGGGTCTTGACCCAACAGCCACTGCGACCAATTTGATCTATTGCAGCTGACCTCTGTTGTTAAATCTGATGCTTCAGGAATAACAGATCCTTGGCGTAACAGGGAGGGACCGCTGTCCAGTGTTCGAATCTTTAATGAGTAAGGGCGACACAGGCGCGGAGAATATGGATGGAAGTTTTCTCAAAAAAAAAACCCAAAAACATACATTTCAAATTTTAAACTAGACACAATAAGTATGTGTAGCTGTTGCATGTATAAGAACATAAATTTGAAATATCGAACAATACTTTTCAATTTATAAAAGCACTGATAAAAAATACCAGACTTGTCGCAATCAATTCTCTTTGTAATGGGTACAGTTCTTTAGGTAAACATTCTTCATGATAAATGCTTTACTTACCTGTCGCGACCGCGGCGCGCGTTTCAATAATAACCGTGATATTGCGATGATACGGACTGGAAAAACTCGTTCGACGGATGTCGATATCCTTAAAGGCTTACTACTTAGTATTCACCGAAAATATCGTTTTGTTTGTGTTGGAAGTACACTGCGCGCAATGTTACGAAGTTTCGAAAGCTTTTCAAGTAAAACTACGCAGTGTATTGTTGCATGACGATGTTGCTATGAACATTTGGCCGCAGTTCAGAATACAGCAACTGTAGTGCGATGCCAGTGAGCGGCTTTCATTCATGCCGCCCCAGGCTACGTTCCTCGCGAGATCTCATCTTCCAATTACCGACTGCGTTCGTATGCTCTGCTCAGCGATTTTTGTAATTGTAGCCGATAGTGCCAATATTTCCATAAAGTAAGACGGCGGTAAGAAGCTGTGAATTTATTGATTCCGATACTGCATCTATTAAGTCGTAACATGAAGATTTTCGTGCCATTAATCATAGATATGTTTGCGGCTACCTTTGAGTGGGACGGATCAAGTAGATTAAGAAGCCAAAGTGGTATTCAATTTCGATGAAAGGATCATCGCCCACTTGAAGGGCTGGGTTACATCTTCAAACTTTGTGAGTATACGTGCGTGACTTATTGAAAACATTTCGACATAAGTGAGCATTTTCGAGGGCCAGTCTGGCGGCGCATTGTGCTGTTGGATTACACAAACTATACTGAGCGCAATCGCTCAGCGTTTCACAATCGCGGGTTCGCCGACCGACACCAATACCTAAATTAATTTTCTTTTCGGGCCCGCGTCGCGTCGCTCATTGTTCAATTTGTGACTCCGATTTTGGAACGCGGACCATTCGCTTGGTGACACGGATTTGCTTTCGAGATGGACTCTCACTAAATCTCTCAGTACTAACGCTTCAAATATTGTATACGTATAGCAACCGTTTATGCATCTATTTCAATACCTATAGGTAACGAACGATTTTTTCAAGATTTCATCAGTTCCTGACTGTTTCCCTAAAGTTTATCCAGCATTATCATGCGGGTACTACGAAATATTCAAATTCGTAAAATTATTAACTTTAAGGTAAGGATTTTACATATTTTAAATAAACATATTTATTTGAATTCCGTCGGTACTGTTATTATAAAAAACAAGGGTGTCCATGTCTTAAATTGTCGATAAATAAGTAACCATTATAACGATAATTTAGTTTTGGTTGTTGTTGAATTTTATGACTGTGTGTGCATAAATCTTGCTGCAAATTCTTGTTTTGTGTGACTCACCGCCTGCTCAATGTTTTGGTTAAACAAGAGGTCGGGTATAAGTTTGAAATGCGTAATCGGATGGTTGAACAAAACCGCGAATTAAAATACACAGAAAAAATGGTTTTAAATCTTATTTTTTTTGGTGACAATGTATTTGCCAGCAACCCTTTTTTAGCAAGCCTTTTGCTGGGCATAGATCTCTTTCCTCACTCGAGGAAAGGCTGGTGCATACTTCAGCACGATACATCAATGCATGTTAGTAGCCAACCCGTGCCGGATATCGTCAAACCGCCCAAATGGCCTCCGACCAGGTTTAACGACGCCGACGGTTAACCGGGACCGACGGCTTGACGTACGTACCCTCCGAAGCACACGAAATTTGCCCCTAACGGTCACCCATCCGAGTACTAACCGCGCTGGAATTTGTTTAATCTGTAAGATCGTTTGTGATCTACACTACCAGTGCGGGACGACGTGAAACGCGTCTCGGTGAAAATGTTGATCTACTCTATATCTAAAACGTAAAAGTAGTTTTGCGACTATCTAAGTATAAGTTATCAATATTCTGAAGCGAAAAGTCTCAGTGGAACCCGCCGCAACTCTGTACTCATTAGGAAGTTGTCGAGTACTCAACAACAATCACTTTCCGGTCACCGCAAATACATTTCGTTTATGACCGCATCGGCCAATGCGAGTCGCCAGTCAGAGTTTCGAACACACTGCGTGACATTTTACGAGTATAACTGTAACAAGGTCACTAACCGTTGGTATATCCAACTGTTTGGGGATTAAGGGATAGTATGGACACGAAATAAGTATCCGAAATAAATAAATTTGATCTAATGTTTATTGGCAACGTAAAAATTCTGCCGTCAGTAAGATAACTGGCAGATACCCAAAATTTTTTTTTCGTAAGGGCTTTTTAAATAGAAGAATTAAAAGTTGTTAATAAGTGAATTGGAGTGTTAATTGTTCACGGAATTTTTCATAAATAACTACCTAGTAGTCGCCCATACGTTAATACTCGTCTGTTAAGTTCTGCTTTACTAATATAAAAAAACACATATACTCGTATATATACTACTTAAAATATTCCTTTTTATTTCTTAATAAAATTATTAGTCCTAATAATGAAAACAACTAACCACTTTTTTTGTGTTGAGCAATTTTTCTTAGCGCTAAATACAAAGTTATTTTTAAGAATTATTTAATGTATTACGTTTTATCATCTAACTTAAAAGGATGTTGGACTGTCCTTGATTTGGTTACTTGGATCATGGATACACTACCTACTTCTGTTATTAAGAAGTTATTGCTGCTATACCGTATGGTCAAAATGAAGAGCTATAATGGATTCGAATGTCAGAGTGAAGGCCTTTATATCGATTTTGACACGCAACCTTTGCGAACAGGCTGAAGAATGTATGGCATTGATAATAAAAGACTTACCTACTAAAGAATACAATCGTTTTAACACAAATATTCGTATTTACTCACACAAAATCATGTGTGAGTATGAGTTGCATAAATTATATTATACACTCAGAATTATTGAGACTTAAGAAGTGCAAATTTTCTGAAGACTCTTCTGAAGGTTTTTATAAAAAATAAGTTAAAATTACAATTTAATTTATTTATTAACAAAATCCACATCTCTTTGGACTAACAAAACATCTCTTATATATTGTTTTTAGTCAATAAAAAAACTACATTTTGAATAGGTACTTCATTGAACTGATGTGAACTGTGTAAGCGTGCTAGTGCGCTGTCTGTTAGTGTAACAGACTCATAAGTATGTATGTGTGCGTGCGTGTTCACGAGAGAAAAATATAGAGATTAGCTTATCGTGAACCCTTATCTTATAGAGTGCAATGAATGTAAGTGATTATATTTCGAGAAGTCGTTATAACTGTTTACAAAATTATGATAGTCAATTTGTTTCGGAGAAATATCCAAAATCATTTGCATAAACAATTTTTTAAAGGTAATTTGACTACACTAATAGATTTAATTTTCTTAGAACTACGGTTATTTTTTAATCCGGAAATTCATTGAAAACTCACAGAGCGTGCGATTTTTTCCAATAGAGACTTTTTAGTTGTCTTAAGCTCGAAACAAATTAAACGACTATGGGAGCATGGACTGTGACTGTCAGTAGAAACGTTGTATTTTGTTAACTAAAGAGAAAAGTTGAGTAAAGACAGAGACAAGCATCTAAAAGTAGTGGAAAAAAGGCAATAAAATTCTAAAAGACGTCAACGCGCTCGTAAAATCTTTTTTTCTCACTTGCATGATTAGTCCGAGAATAAAGTATTTTTAACAAAAATTAGAATAGGAATACTGTTAATAATAATGTAGAGATAAAATATAACTCAAACAAAGTTGCTCTTCGTTGAAGGAATACATCGTGACAAAACCTGTATATCTGAGAGTTTTTCAAAGTCGGTGATTGCTTAAATCCTTCTCATATTTGAGAGGACACCCATGCTCAGCACAGGGACAGTGAAGGGTAGATGATGATTGATGATTGCTGACAGAAATTGCATATAATATGTATCTAGCTTTGACCGCACTTCGCAGGGATCGGTTGACCTGTGCTTGCGACATTTAGATCATCCGTTACGCAAGCGACACGGCAACTGCACTGAAACAGGTACCAACATTTGGTATTTTGTATTAAGGCAAGGCAACAAAACAGATGTGAAATGCATATGTTATTGTTGCATAATTTCCCCAAAACTAACTAAAGTTATGCCTTAATTTATGTGATTATATCGTATCTTATCAACTGTTACGAATGCTTTCTTATTCGTACATCTTAAAGCGTTTCACTTCCACGTAATAGCACAAATGTAGGATTTATTCATGTAGCTGTAATAAATCAAATAAGGCCTTATAAAATTGTAGAGCTTCGTCATAGGTAGTATGAGATGCTTTCCCTATTGCAATGGCAGCTGTTACGTAGTGTTCGCAAGGAGTGACCTGCGCTTGCAACATTTAGACTATCCGTTACGTAACGTCACCGAGACGGCATCGGCACGGTCCTAGCCTACGTGATTAGCTACTAATGTTCGCTGTACGCAAATTATTTTCAATTACTATATCTATTTCCTAACTGCATGTAATCGTTTTGTGATTTTTTTAAATCCAGTTGCATAGAAATACTTATACTTATTGGGTTAGTGGCAGTAAAAATTTATAAAGATAAAATGGGTATAATTTTAGCATTTGGTGGTAGAGTTAACGTTAGGGGCGAGAAATATCTTCGCCGGACAAATAATTTTACACGGCATGTGGTTAACACGAGATACTTGTAATTGTTGTAAATGCATTTGCCTTATTAAATAAAAAACATTATTTTAAAACATTTCATGTAGGTAAACAAAATTTAAACAAACTCTCCTATACCTACTTTTAAGATGACGCAGCGTTTTTGAGACAGTAAAAGTTATAATTTTCACTTGACTGACTTATTTGTGGCAATCGCTGCAGCATTCTATGTTAATATGAACAATAGAGTACAAATAGACCGTAGGTATCATAGCATCGTAACATCAAGTGTCCATCAAATCTCATCGCACGGGACACCTCTCTAAAGGTCACTAGGTCGCACTAAACTGGCTCGATCAAGATACGATACACTTGAAACTTAATTCATTGGCTATTCAAAGAAGTTGAACAAACAATTGGTTATGTTTTTAAACGTGGTCAAAATAGTATGATTTTGGTATTCCCAAAAATAATATTGCATTGCTACTAAACATGTTTATCGACAATATTATCTAGCTATTACTGATTTATTCCTTATTCAGAAAACTTATCATCTTGTCCCTTCTTACATATTTTAGTTTTCTAAGAGGAAAACTTTAAATTGGATTAATTCGAAATGCATTTGAAAGGACATTGATATGATAAACTATGATCTTACAACTCAGTCGGTAAATAATATTAAACAAATAATTTAATTGTGTTTTCTGTACAGTAATGTCCCTGTTACATGATGCGATGTGCACTAACAATCCGTGTCTATTGTTACATGCGCCGGCGCAGCGGCCTGGTTACTACTAAACAAACGGAGAAAGTTTCGCTGTTTTATTTGTGCCTACGTGTTATCCACACCGTTTCCTATTTCCCTACGTTAGTCTGTAACGAGAAGAGCAAGAAAAAGTACGGACGGATTTTATATTGGTTAATTGTTCATTAATTTGCCGACTACATCGACATCGGTTTAGTATGAATAGGATCGTCCTGTTGAAAATGTGGGAATTAAGAAGTTATTAGATATAATATAAATGTACTTACTTATATAGAGAATGTATTAGTTTTACAAAATTTAGAAGTAGCAGATAACTTTTCATGCGTGTTCATAATATTAATATGTACGTTCAATACTCAAACCAGTTCTCTGGCTATCGCCATGAACGTAGAGTACTTTTAATCCCACGTTGTTAAGTTAGCAAACAGAAATATACAAACTGAAGACTCTGTTTCATAGAGAAACGGAAAAAAACATGATTGTAATAAAAATAACCTTTTTACTCTTATATTTTCGGTTCATAGTGCATGATGATATATTATTTTCGCTATAAAAAAAATTGATCTACCAAAAACACAAAAGATATGCAGTTCTCTGTGAAACATAAATGTCATGTCATTAAAGAAACATTAAAATATTTAATTGATATTTTTATTCATGTAAATGAGATCGTGTGTAAAAATGAATATGCAAATATCGACAGGTGATTAAGCACAAGCCTACACTTTTAATTTCGCGATCACCTGAACGTCTAAATATCGCAATAACGGCATCTCTAACAAAGGCAACATGCAAGTCGTCGAAACCTGTAACTATTAGTGAACTTGTTTGTGGATTGGAGTTATTTATTGTGCAACGGTGCTCGATTAGACTACCTTCCACCGAGAGGTTTCATAAAACGATTGTTACTTTCATTTCAATGCTCGGCCGATGCATAACCACTACCACGTGTTGCCAGTTGCCACGGTTGGTTACGTAAATTTTGTACGCTGTTTTGTTTACGTATGATTTGAAGTATTGCGTGCGAAAGGCACTTATTTATATACACCTTTTTTATAAAGATTATATTATCATAAGTCTTGGAAAATTAACAACATTTTTTATTGCAAAATTGTTGGTATTTTCCATGCATAATATAAAAGGATTTTAAGCTTGGTGACAAAAAGTGTAAAAATATCGCAAACATTTTATTTGTTTATTAAATCTTCTTCTTAAGTAGTTTTAATTTTTTACATTCTTAAATGGAGGATATTGCCATGTTTAAGTGATGATGACGACATAAAATTATGTAATGTTATAAAATAAGCCGTAACAAAATTATGAATTTTCAATATCAAAGTATTTCGCCTTATCGTGTTTACGTCATCGGAGTGCGCTATGTGAATGTGACGTAGAGACGCGCACACAAGAACGCCGTGCGCCTTTCATTATGTAATTAACTTACTATGCGGTAATATAACTGGTTTCCAAGCGATTAAGTAGACTGCGCGCTCTTTAAATCAGAAAAATAATATATCAAAATCACGATGACAAACATTTGCACATACAAAATCCACAGTTGTCGAAACAAGATTCAATTTCCTAAACCGCCTCGAACCGGTTTCATGCTTTGAAATGTCATTTAAAAGTGATTTATGCCACATGATTTATTTTGGCGAATGTCCGTGGTAGGGGCTCCAGTCCAGATCCGTCAGCCACATATTGTATCTACTGCTCAATTATTGTTTATACATTCATTTGTCATTAGTCACGCTTGCCAATACTGACGGCATATTTGTATTTGAACGGCTTTCTTCAAGGCCGACCATTTCAAATAAATCGTTTATATACACGTGCCACCATATCCTCGACGCAATAGTTACAGTACCTATGCGGTTCGAGTGCATGAACTAAATGCAGTTTACTAAAACTGCACGGAAGTAGAATCGTCCACGTTTGCAAAAGGAAACGTAATTGGAATATGATTTATGGATTTTCAATTGCGGTGTATGAAATTAATTGGGATTTAAACGCAAAATTATTTCAAAGCACAAATTTTATAAGTACTTAAAATTTAAGAAAACGATACACAAGG
Organism: Noctuana stator; assembly: GCA_018231225.1. Classification (NCBI taxonomy): domain Eukaryota; kingdom Metazoa; phylum Arthropoda; class Insecta; order Lepidoptera; family Hesperiidae; genus Noctuana; species Noctuana stator. The sequence continues at coordinate 3,213 of DWQK01003672.1, read as the reverse complement.
TACCTGACTGTGTTTTATGGTAAGCGATAAAAACAAATTGTGTAAATTAATTAAAATTATAAGCGTGCGATAACTATTATGGTAGGAGCGGAGATTAATATGTTTACTTTTAGAATTTAAACGCCTCGGTTTCGCAGTTCGTTTTTGATACGGGTTAGTGTAGCAGGTTTACGCCATAATCTAAAATCGCAGTCGGTGACATTGCAATCTGTCAAGCGGCGTCGCCGATTACTGTTTCCACGGATCAGTTTCTTGCGCTTGCGGTACACGCGACGTTCTCATTACCATAATGTCATTAAATCTGAATAGAATAGAATAAATATTTATTTCATCTTAAGCAATCGACAGCAATATTTGTATGGAGGTATACATGAAGGAACAAGAGACAAAGTGGAAATAAAATAAAAAAGAGCAATATAGACATACGTACGTTGAAATAAATTTGAATAGATTTCGGCCATCAACGTTAAGAATACTTTCGATTGAATCACTTTTCAAACTTTATTCTGACTGATCTGAGTTCGATCAACGTACAGGCCCCTAAGCCTAAAACCCCGAAATTTGGCAGATAGTTTCCTTAAATGACTTAAGTAAGTACTAAGAAAGAAAATTGTTGACGACGAAATAGATCGGTTGGACCATTTCACGTATTTATGCTTAAACAGACGCCAATGGAGACAATTTCCAAGTCAGTTGCATAAAATACAGTGTTGAGTTGCAAGTCGAGCCGCGAGCGGCCCGCCGATTAGTCACTGAAACATTCCCTGCGCGCCAATCCTCTGTGCGGCCCGCCTGTGAGCAAGCGGGGACATGAGGAGACGTTGTCTTATTACTACTTGCTTCTTTGTTTTTATGACTCCTGCTAAACGCTTTATTCGCATGTTTACTTGTAATTTTATTAGTCACTACAAATCTACAATAGCATGATGAGCTGCAACTGTTATATGTTATAAGTATCTGTGGCATTTATTTCGCATTACGAGTCTGACACCCTAAAATCTTTAAATGTATATGCCCTGCCGACTGTAAAAGTAGTACGTACCAAGGGCTGCACGTATCAAAGGCTACCGTGAAGGAATTTTCTGTTTTAGGAGAATGGTTTGGTTTCCATTCAAATATGGGGCGATCATCTCAGTCCTCCATCACGCATCCATCTACTATCTCAGATTGGATGAAGGTATTGACTAAGGACAGCAGGACGTTGCAGGGACAGCTTACCGCCAGCCTGCTGGGTTGATTCGCTGTTGATTAACTGACGTCATATCGACACCTGTCTCTGACACTCGACATCTGTCGTAGGTGCCATGGACCCACACCGGGAACAGAAACAAAATAATAATATATCATTTAAATTCCGCTGAGATTCGAAACCGGGACCTTTCGAACAGCCCAACCGCCATCATAACCCTTACACCACATGGGTCTTCAAACAACTTATTTTCCTTTTCATACCAAATTATGATGATTAAAGTAGAAGCTCTTTCTTAATGCTTTGTTGTGAGGTGTTCAGAGGTCCAGTAATAAATACCTATTATTGTCCACAGAAGCGGCAAGACGATAATCAGTAAGGCATGAAGTTGTGACAAATAGCATCGACTACCGAACGTTATGTTGCGCCTCCTTGACTTCGCTTCAGTTGTGATCGACATAAGTAGTGTTTGATTCAGGTCTTATTTTCGTAACGTGTTTAAAGATTTTATGGACATCTGTAGAATAGAATTAGAAGTAAGGGAAGGTCAAACGATAACAGTGTTGATGAAGCGTTGTGTGAACAGCTTAATTTAACTAGCTGTGCCACGCGGTTTCTCCCGCGTTAAGAATTGTAACGTAACTCTTGATAGCCTGTAACCTTCCTCATTAATGTCGCTGTCATATACATACAAAAAGAATTTTTAAAATCGGTCCAGTAGTTCCTGAGATTAGCGCATTCAAACAAACAAACAAACTCTGTAACTTTATATATTAGTATAGATTTTCACAAACCAGCATGTCTGAGAGTTCTCCATAAAATTCTCGAAGGGCACGTGAAGCAAACCGTACTTGACCAGATCTGGTCCCCTATCCTGGTCAACCTGGTCAACCAAAACAAATACCAGCCACTACTAGTGTATGGTGTTATGTAGAGCAAATCGGGCGGGCTCAGTGTGGCGCGGGCTTTACGCGGCCCGTGCACAATCGGCATCTGCGTTAAAGATAGAAACTAACTAAAGGGCACCTCGCACACTAAGCTGCAACGCAAACGTATCGAGCACCTTACTGTTACTGCAGCCCACATTCAACCTAAAGTACTAAACTCAAATGAGGCGAGGCTACCAAGATGGCTGTCTTACGTTTAAAGTTTTTTGGCAAACACAATTTTTGTGGGTAAAACGCAGTAATTACGATTGTCTGCGACAGTACTATTTAAATGTCACTAAGCCTAGTATTCCAAAATAAGCTACATAATTTAGAATACTATTGATTAATTGAAATTCTAATTCATTATTTTAAATATTGTGCTAGGTGTCTTCATTAATCTAAATCAGATATTCTTGTTTTGCCAGTTGTAAATATAACGTGGCAAAGTTCAAACCATGCTTTCGTATCGGCTTTAGCACAATCAGTTTGACAGCCCTGACAGCTTAGACTAACTAAAATAAATGTACGAAATTTCAGTAAAATACTAGCGAAACTACCGTAATAAGCCAAGGCCCCTTGTATGTACACGTGTACAATCACACATTCACATTCATGATATTCTCGTTGCCTCTCGCTCTCTGACCTCGCTTGCCTTGCTCGCTTATTAACTCACTCACACATTCAGACGCTGCCGCCATTGTTGTGCTTCACTACGTCCTACTGCGACATTTAGTCCGTTGTTTTAGATCGATGCGTGACAGCAGGTTAGGTCAAACTAGCGATTGCGGGTAGTATTGTGTTTCTAGCTTTAAGCGGCCCGTGCACAATCGGCATCTGCATAACTGAACCGCTCCGTTCTTATTAGCCGCCCGTTACCCCGACCCGTCCCGCCGAACGGGATCGGACGACCTCGCCAAAGCAAACGCAACGCAGTACTTCAACAACATATAATTAAATAAAATAAAATAAATAATGCTTCACACACACAGCCACACACTAAGATTCCCTGTGTCGTGGGGCCATGGACACACACAAAGACAAATACACAAACACCCAGACCGGGAACAGAAATCTAAATTCATCATTTAAATTTCT
>DWQK01003671.1:0-11276 GCA_018231225.1 Noctuana stator | reverse complement strand
CTCCAATCCGCATTGGAGCAGCGTAGTGGAGTATGCTCTAAGCCTTCCCCGGTTGTGGGGAGAGACCCGTGCCCAGCAGTGAGACATAAAAAAGGGTTGAAGGCAAATAATAGAGTTGCGAATATCACTGCACCTCTGATCTTACCTAATTATTAAAACAATATCATCATTAGTTTCAATTTTACGGCTTGCAAGATTAATTTACCAATTTTTGTTTAATTAAAATAATTTTATTTCATAGTTCTAGAAATAGCGTTAAACGCTATTAATGTAAATAGTTAAATTGATTAATATTGTAAAAATAACGGAAACGAGTACCTATCAAATACGTAAGACAAAATTCTTATAGAGTAGTTAGGTAGGTAGGTAGTTTAGGAGTAGATCGTACCCTAAAGCTAGGTGTGTCTACATTTTCTATTAATAAATGCTACTAAAACTTTGTGTGAATAAATTTATATATTTATCTTTTAATATTCACCTGTAAATCTCCAATAAGTCATTGAAAAATATTTGCTTTCCATTATTTCTACTTAAACATTCAAATCTAAAATAAGTAGGTTACCGTAATTTGAAACAAAATATCTCACGAAAATACTTCGAAGCATTACATTGTTTTTGTAATTGTAACAAATTATAAGAATAATTTTACAAATTGAGATTTACAAAATTCTTTTAAGTATCAAAAATGTAATTGCTTAGAAAAATTGCTACATTTTACAATAAACTTTCAGTTTTCAGTCAACGCAACCGGGTTGGTACTACAGGTTGGTACCTTAAATTAACTTGAATAACATTTGATAATTTATTTAAATAAATAATAAATACCCAAGTTACTATAAAAAATAAAATAGGTTGCAAAGTTATGTATGTAGCTACGTTTAAATGCGCTAAGTCTTTCCTTCGGTAATATTTTGATATCAAACAGTTTCCATTAAATAGGTATATAAGCATTAAGGTTCTTTCAGAAATAAGGTATTGTGTGACTTTTCAGGTTTGTAAAAATGAATATAAAGTTTACTGTCACGTATATTAAGTCGTTAAATATATATTTTAGACTATTAATTTAATATAATAGTCATTAATTAAGCATAGTCTTAAGAACCTAAATAAAATACGTAAAATAATTGTACTTATGTGTTGTTTACCTACATATGACAATGTCGATTTAAATAAAATGTATACCTATCTTATTAATCTAATTATAAACTAATGTCACACATTCATAGATAACTAACTACAACTAGAATTCAAGAAAAACTATTTTAATTTCGTTAATCCGATGTATGATTAATAACGCTTCACACTCACAGCCCCACGCTAGGATTCCGTGTGTCGTGGGTGCCATGAACACATGCAAACACAAATACACAAACACCCAGACCGGGAACAGAAATCTAAATTCATCATTTAAATTTCTGCCCCGCCGAGGATCGAACCCGGGACCCTTCGAATGGTGGGCTGGCGCGATAACCACTACATCACACGGGTCGTCAAATTATTATTATTATTATTCAGTATTCACGTATTTAATTTAAATTATACAAGTATTGACAATATCAATTGTTTTTAACTGACTTTAAAGAATATACACCTACCATACATTATTACCACATATTTTCTTTTTACAGAAATTACTTAAATCTTATAATTTAAAATTAAGTTAATGCCATGTAGGTAATTATGAATATAATGTAGGTCCCTAATACTCGTTATAACTTAGTGTTCAATAGCTGTAAAGGATAATACTAAATAATAAATAGTTATTATAATAATTAATGTAAATAGTTTGATCTTCGAAGCAATGTTTAACCGTATTCATACCTATAGATATTACTGTAAATGTACTGAACACAAAATACGCTCAATAAATGCAGTCATTGAATCCAAAATGTGTTTAATTTTTAAAACACCTACATTAGTTTCATCGGGAACTACGTGCAATTAATCGTATGTAACAAATCTTGAAAGTGGTAGTTGGTAGAGCTTATAAAATTTCGCCCGTAGAGGTATTACCGCTGCAAGTATTGTGGCCAGTTATTGATTGATTGCGTTTCAATATTCAAAAACCAGCAAGGATATAGAAGAATAGAAGCTATCACTTCTAATGATAGATATTTCACCAATATCACTAGGTAGAGTTCATATGCAGTGCATACTGCATTGATATATCCAGTGTGTTTAGAGTTCTAGACATTAACGATGACTTCAGTAGATAGAGAATTAGAGATAGGCAGACAGACGGCTCTATTCAGGCTTCGCTTGAATTGAACGTCGATAGGGAGGCTTCACATTTATCAGTTAAGATACGCACTGAACATTAGCGCACTATGAATTATGGATACAAGCATGGTACAAGTATTTACTATGTATCTAGCAATTTGTAATGAGAACCTTACAAAATGATGAAAACTAGAAAGTTTTGATAATAACTAAGTCTGGTTTGTGACCAAAAGAAATTTGTACGATTTTTAATCGTAACAAGTAACTAAACTTAGTTTCAAACGATAATTTGAATTTATTGTGTAGGTATACAAATATATTTATCTCGGAAAATCTAAGATTTAAGTTATTGTAGAATGATAAATTGAGGTATCATTTAAGAAAAATGAACATTGATGATTGAGAGCAACTTTCACCCACTACAAACTGATTTTGTGGCAAATAGTTAATATTAAGATAATATTGTGTATTCTTGTGCGAAATAAATAAGCTAAAAATAATAAAAAAAAGGAAGAGTATCATCTACGGCGTTCTACCTCCAAATACGATGACGACTTAACGGTAATTAACCGTCAGACACCAACCGTTTTAATCCAATGAATCTAAAGCCTCCCAACCTCGTGAGCGCCCAGTGCGTTGGAATAACAGCCTAGCGTCTCAAAGCACTGACATGTGGGTGCTGTACAAAGGACGGCCGGACAGTATTGATTGTGACGTAATTGACCATCACATCAAAGACAAATGGTCGTGTCTGGAGAAGTGTCGCCTCATATCCTCATATGGGCTCTTGTTTGGAGATAGACTGAGCCACAGATAGATTAATCAATCAATCAATTAATCAATATCTTTGTTTGAACAGGGGTACATTATAAAGGTGTTATAAAATATAAGAAATAAGCTACACTATTCTACTTATCTAGCATACAATATTAATGAATAGGTACTCGTATATCTATATAATAATATAATGCTGAAGAGCTTGTTTGTTTGAAAGCACTAATCTCTGGAACTGTACGTCGGAATGAAATAATTCTTTTTGTGTATGATAGCTACATTCATGAGGAAGGTTATCAAGAATTACGTTACAATTCTTAACTCGGGGCACACCTAATAATTAACTTTATTTCAGTTTTAATTTTGGTGAATTGCAGTATAAAAGGCCTTTGTAAACACTCCGGAGGAAAACTGTTGCTATCTCATACGAGTACGAATGAAGTGTGGTCTATAGGGATCGTTGATTAGCTTACGTCACTGTCAATGTCATCGGTGGTGCCACAGAGGCCTTAATTTACTTTATCTTATCAGTTTGTTCTCGCCGTAACGACTGTCAGATCTACAATAGTTCTACCACATACACCTTGCATTTAAATTTACTTTTCCAAGTTTATATTATTATTTACCTATTTAAAACTAAATAGAGTGCAATCAAGTAACGCATTTTAATTTGTTTCCGCGCAACAATTAACCACGGGTTGAGTTAATCGTCAGATTAGGAGCGAAGCTGGCGACCGCCACGCGACCGCACGCCGGTATCGTTTTAAACTTATTCGTGTATTGTTTGTTGGTTTTTAAACTTTGCGGGTTAAATTGTGAACCTATTGAGTGTGCCTTAGCTTGTTGCGGCTCACGATTGCGGCTGTCGGTAAGCGTAGACTCTAGGTAAGTTTTGTTATCAAATAATATTGAAGTCAGTAATTTCAACAAACCTCGGATGCGATTTGATACTCAACATGTCTTACTTATTATTAGAACTGGACCAAATTAAAATGGGACCTCACGGAAAGCACCAGTTTTCAAATAAAAAGGGAATCAACAAAATCCGTTTACGCATTTGAAAGTTATGATAACAAAAATAACTACATATTTAAGATTCTTTTTCTATAGGTATCTTACGATGGATTAAAATTAGCATGATTTTCACTATACAAGCCGCACGCGTGTGACGCAAGCCGCATGGCCGCATCGCAGCGCTGTTGTGTTGTGCAACACAATAATAATGGGGTCGAATTTAAATGGTATTTAATTCGCTTGGGAAAAACTTCATGTAGCAGACGTTTTCATAATGCATTAAGCTTTTGATCACACGATGGCTGCCAGCACCAGGTCCTGTTGAGACAATGGGTGAGCTATTTCAATTGAGGATTTAGTGATAAGTATTATTAACATTGTAAAAGGATAAAAAGTGATAAAAGCCATGGAGTTATAAGAACCTCCTTACTTGTAGGGCCCAATCTAAATACTAAATTTGTTATGTGTTGTATCTCCGAAGTTAAAGGTCTGATCGTAATTATTTTTCTATGGGATCAAATTGTTGATCAAACCTTTTCATATGAAAATTTTTTAAAATCGGTTCAGAACGATGGAGATATCGTTGGAGATAATACATAAAAAAAAGGAAAAAAAATATTGCAGAGTTTGTTATCCACAGTCGTGTTGAAATATCGAAGTAACCAAATAGTTAAAGTTCGTCAGTAATCAAAATTGTAAACCATTTAATTAATAAGTTTTATCATTTCATTCATGACTACTGCTAATACCATCTATTGTGCACTAGATAAAATAATGTACTAGCGCCATCTTGTGTCGAGTAGGAGTACCGTTTACACGTTTTCATAAAATGTACTAACATAGTTTTGAAGTATGCACTTAGATGTCGTTACGTGTAACTCCCAATAATTTAAAACATTAAAAGTATTAAAACACACATAAATTTTAATTATTTTAAATCTTCGAAGTCTCTGACAATGTCAATAATTATATTATTATTAAGTGTATTGCAATGTATTTCTATTGGAAGAGTTTACCACAACATTAACACAGGGTTTCCTAGCGAAGGAGTAAGTTTTACTAAAGATTTGTAAAACATTTCTCTAGAAATAAAGGTTATTATTAAATAGGTAAGTATTATTAGGTGTAAACCCCAACAAGACGAATATAAATAGCCAGTGACGTTGTACCTAGTTGTAGGTCGGTCACCTCTCCGTCGTGTCGTGACTAACTTATCTCAAGCTGTCATGCACTTGACTGATCTGCTAAACTTTCCTCACCTAGAACCAAAAACACAAACAAAAATAAAATCTACACCTTTGTCATGTAAATTTTAAGTATTTTTAAATAACGCTTCACACTCACAGCCCCACACTAGGATTCCACTAGGACACCCAGACCGAGAACAGAAATCTAAAATGCATAAAATAAAATGAAACAGGGTAGATTATGAGATTGAAACAAGACTGCTCTTGTGATTATGATTGTGTACCTATGGATGATAATTTATCAGAGGCGAGGAGGCGACCATCTTAGACCCCCTTGTGTAGCTAGGTATATTTTCCAGGGGAGGGGCATACCTCAAATAGATAGTAGTGATAGTAGTCCACGTCCAACCGCAAATAGAAGTAGGTTTCTATTTGCGGTTGGACGTGGATGTCCACTGGTTGCAATGTTACATATCGGTCTACTATACTCATTAACGCCTCATCTCTAACGCCTCTAAGACTATGTAGTTTATGCATTTGTATACAACTACATAGTGAAATTAGATGAGGCGTTAACTTCGTATAATAATGATCGAAGTTTACTTACAGGTAAGTTACTTTGATCATACTATTTTTGTCGAAAAATTCCTTTTATCACACAAAGAAAAGAGATTCATCTAGATTACCTATTCACTTCTTTTCTTATCAATTCGTAATTCGGTGATTTAATGCAAACAAATCTTCTATACGTGGGTACTTGCTTATTTGTCATTTCTTATCGACTATCGTATCGTTCATTACTCACTTTCTGATACGTACTCGTAATTTTAGTTGTTTGTTTGTTCTAACTTATCTTATTTATATTCTCGATGGATTCTTTTACATAAGTTAGGTATATTGTTTTATCTATATTATGAAGGCCCTTCTAAAATAGATTAGCAGTTGACTATACTTTTATTTCTTCCTTACAGTTAAGCCACAAATTACCATTCTTAAAAGGCTTCCCCGACCGACTATACTTACCTATATACTATCCGATAGCTGTAGCCCTATCACGAATAATAAAGAGCTACGTTAAGTAATCGAGTTACGTACCTAATTTCACTTTATCCATACGATTTTTAGTTCCCGATACGCCCTATACGGGGCGCTATTCAAAATCCCATACAAAATTTAACTGTTACTACTCGATGACGGATTTGTAAAATGTACGTGATACGCCTACTGACACTGTATTACCGAAGTACTTATAAATGTAATTATTTTTCAGCCTGCTACTTCTTTAATCTATCCTTACTTCTACTTTCTCTATTTATCTATTTCTTTGCTTCTAATCATACTTTCTGATTCGTTTATCGTTTTCATTCAGCCCGGATCCGCGGACCGATACCGGGACACGGAACTTAAATTGATCCAATTGGTACTTTAGTACCTATCTAAAGTGAAGATCAGCCACAATCATAACCCAAATAGAGTTGGTCCAGGCCACAACGTACAAGGAGTACCTACGTAACAATATGGTTGCTATAAACGTGGTTTATTATTTAGCACCAATCTACATCAGCTGACAAATGTATTGTTTTTCGATAATTATAATTTGTAGATACGTATTTAATGGAAGTTTTTTTTGCTGTTGTCTTAAAGCTACAATCAGATTTTTAGTTTTAAAGTTTAAAATAGATTTAAAATAGAAATTCTTTATTGCTAAAACATACTTTTAGTAATTTTTTGTTTCTTATGAAGTCCGTAAACAATCTATCATTGTACCCATTGACCTTTCTTGAGATACTATAACCGGTAGATATTATATTAAACTAATCAACTTGTGATTAATTCAAATATCCTGGGACGGGCAAAAGACTGAGATACCGTTTAATAAATTCTCTACCTACCTTCTATAAAAAACTCTATCTTCTTTAGCTTATCTGGTGTTTATTTAGTGAAACATTATTTACCATCAGATGCCGTGCTTACCTGTTGAAAGGTTAGTTAAAGGAAATATTACAATAACATCGATTTTACACCTAAATCAACCAAACAGAGATACGGGTAAGTGGTACCAATTTAGATTTTGTAGCAAACAAAGATATGGAAGGAGGCATGAGAAGCATCCAAATCTTATCGTTTATCTCCGGACTCGGATGTGTAATGTCAATGGACAAAATCTACAGATGCTGTGACACGTAGTAGCATCCGTTTATCAGTAACTTGCGTAATTTATTTGTTTAGTGTTCGTTATATCGGCGATCTCTGCAGTTGGATGCGAGCGACCGGGCGAGCGCGTGCGGTGAGCGTTATTTATTTTATTGTTGTTATTTTGTATAACCAGCAGGTTTGAGGATAAGAACAAAGATGAATTAGCCCCTTTTCGTTATTTCAATACAAGATTATTTTATTAAACACCTATAATATACCTACTTACTTTTAAATTTTTATTAAAATTTTTTAAGCAATTTAAAGCAAAACGGATGGTGTAAAATATTACAGACATCTTTATAATATTATTTTTAAATTTATTACTGCTTAGATGTACTCACGTTTAAATACGATTTTAACTTAGGTACGTAACTACCTAGTAGATTTTAACTTGTCTAGGTAGGTAGGTACTTAATAATGAAATAAAACATTACATTCACTACTGCCTACAACAAAACTAAGTAGACAATATAAATTATGTTGTAACGAAGTAAATCATTCATAGTTTATCAAATAAACATGCAAGCAGTGTATAACATTTTATAATAATAAATTAATATTTACTCAAGACTTTATGCCGGTCCCGCGCGCGTCATGTGATGTGAGTTGTTACAAGCGGCCGCCAGCTGGCGCTGTGTTGCGTATGTAAACTATTATAATGATCTAATTACAGAATAACGTTTTAAGACGCCTCGTAATGGAAGTCGTGGTAATAAAAATGACAAAATTTGTTTGTCTTTTAAGTACTCAAAGTACTTTAAGTACTCTAGATGTCTCAGTTAAGTTAGTTACAAAGTAACTATTATTTAATCTGTGGCCTTAGCTCGTAGGAAGGTCGATAAAATTAAATTCACTAACACTGAAATTATTTAACACCGACATCATGATAGTATCACTCGCAGAGCATTTGAAAGTCGTTTCAATCATCGGTATATTGACTCATAGCAAATAACACTTCCTTTAATCTACAATACCTTATGACCTCTTTTATCCTAAAGATACCGACCCAACATAAATGGTTGAGATTCAGATCCGAGTGGTAAAAGATAAGCATTTCTTATGAGACATATTAAGTGTTTTTTCCACAGATAAGAAATCCCTTCAGAAAACTCCTTAAAACCCAAGATGTCAGAACAGAAGCGAGGCAACATCCTCGAGCCGGGCACGGTCATCCGACCAGTGATTGACCACGAAGGCGTGAAGCTGCTAGCTGAAAGACTATACGGCATCACAGTCCTGGAGCTGACAGAGCTGAACGGCTATGACGATAAGAACTACAAGATTATCGAAGACCCCAACATGAAGAACCCGTTAATCCCGAACCATTGTGAATTCGGATATGTGTTGAAGATTATGAATTCGATAGATTCCCTGAACTCTGAAATCGTGGAAGCACAGAATGAGATTATGAACTATTTGCGTGAGTTTGCCTTAAATAACCAAACGATCCTGTAACTTGCAGCCCTTGGTCACCGATGTTTAACTTCAAGTAGGATTAAAATCCTAGCGTAGATAGTAGATGAGGGCATTACTACTAATGAGGACTGAAGTGGTGACCTGAAGAACTATCTCTGTAATCCACATTTCAAAAGCTTATTAGTACGCTGTGGGTTATGAAGGTGGTGATGATATTATTATCTTCTTGGGCCAACTCTACATGGTTTTCTTTACGCTGATATTCATCTCATCTCTCTCATCATTCTAAAAATCTGACCTTTCCAGATGCCCGCTCAATCGTGTGCCCTAAACCAATCCGAAATGTTTACGGCCACTTGTACTCCATTGAGAACATCGGTGACAAGAAGCATGCCGTCCGTCTCCTGGAGTACGTGCCTGGTGAGATCCTGTGCGATGTGCCAAAGTCTGAGGCCCTGTTTTACCAGCTTGGAGAGTTTGTGGCTAACATTGACAGCAAGCTTCAGGTATGCCTTTTTCTTTGTGTGCCTTCAACCCTTTTTATGACCCACTGCTGGGCACAGGTCTCTTCCACAACCGGGGAAGGCCTGGAGCATACTCCAAAAGCGCTGCTTCAATGCAGATTGGTGGAGACTGGAGATACAGGTTAGTGGCCAACCCGTGTCGGACGTTGTGAAACCGCCCAAAGGGCCTCCGATCATGTTTAACGAGTGTTATCTATCGATAACAACCGAGACAGACGGCTTAACGTGCCCTCCGGAACACGGAAGTGGGCATAAAATTTGCCACTAGCGATCACGCACTCGAATACTGGCCGCGCCCGACGTTGCTTAACTATGTGATCGGTTGCGATCCACACTGTAAGCGGGGCGCAGCGCACTTCTTTGCGTGTAAATCTAGCTTAGGTTCTAGGCTTGGTGTACTAAGTTGTATCGTCATGACCAGCCTGTGCTGTGCTGTATTTATCAGGCAAATAGCCAGTAGCCGAAACTTCTGACGTTTAGACGTCGAATCAAAAGGTGGACGGTTTGGGAACTTTGAACCCAGCAAAGTCTTTCCTTCTGCGTACGGCGTTGCTAAGCAATAATCCAAGTAATAATAGTTAGGATTTGTTAAGATAGGCGGCTATGATAGGATATAATCCAGGTCCAAAATATGGTACAAATGCCATGGTGACAACGGAAAATGTAATAAAGTTAATGTGCCTTATTGTTGAATATAATTTCAGAAGTTTCTCTCCAAAATTATGATCAGCGTGGTTGCACACTGAGATAAGTTTATTTACCATGTTAATTAAGAAACTAATAGAGAACTTTGTTACCAAAGTTATGCCAATATAAATAGCCCAAGAGATAAGGTTAATGGCGTAACACTTAGTAATTATTTAAACTATTTATATCACAGTTTGTGATGTTGATTGCACTCATAACAAACAAACTTTGGTCCTACTTATACCTATTATCTTATTTATTTCTTATATTGTCCAGTCTAAAATCCTAAGTTACTGATGAGTATGTGAATTGTGAACAAAATCTCATTACATAATCCCAGTAAATGACCATGCAACGAATCATTGTATTTTACTCCGACTGTGGCTAATCGCAGCCTGTCATACAAAGTAAGGTTGCCGTAATGCCAGCCATTTTTGATTTTTGTTTAGACCATCAGAAATCAGAAATTTGTGCCTGTTAACTAAAGACGTGTCATCAAACACTCGTTTATTCCATTCTTCGTAATATAAACAACGTAAAATTTGGAGATATTTTAAACGAAAATTTCATAGATTTTCTTAGGTAAACTTTTAGTAGACCTACTGCGTTGATCTGAAGTCTTTCTATCTGTGGCAGCCCTAAACGTTACGCCAAGGTCTAGCAATGCATTGTTATTTTGTAATTTCTGCTGATATCCATCGTGTTACTATTTTTATGATCAGGTCTAGTTGCTAGATGCTAATACTAAGTGAATCACGAGAAATGCAATTCGGGACAAGCGTTTATAGGTACTGCGCAGGACATCGGTGCGTTCCTACTATTCCTCCTCTAAACATGCTAAGACTGGCCAGTGTAATTATTTTTCCTCTGTTCCTATCAGAACTTCAACCACTCAGGCCTAACCTCCCGGGAGCACATCTGGATGTTGTCGAAGGTGCCTGAGTTGGAGAAGTTCAAGTACGTCATCACCGATTCTGATCAGCTGGATTTGGTTGAGGAGGTATGTTTTATTTATGTTGTAAAAACTTTTATATACCTACATAATATATCAGTTCACGAATCATTCAGCCAATCAGTTCATCGTGTAATCAGTTACGTTCTCGCCTAGTTAAAGTAAAGTTCTCCTTAAAGTTCTCACCTAGAATTGGTTTTTACTTTCCAGTAGGAGGCGTCTATCACTTTTTAAGAAAGATCATCTGGCAACACATATTCATGAACGATGAAAGTCCTGATTTTTCCGGGAATTCTTGAGATTGAT
>DWQK01003670.1:0-11277 GCA_018231225.1 Noctuana stator | reverse complement strand
GCGTCACGATCGTTATGAAACTATACGTCAGCGAATATAATACGAGTACAATCCGCTATGATCTTTCCAACGTCCCATCAAAAATCAACAAAAGCCAATTGGTCTATTTAATTTTCATCTATTATATTTTCACTGTCACTCCACTAGGTGGATGATATGTTACGCCTCAACACGTGAAATAATTTACTATTAAATCTTTTCAATTTTAACATCGAGAGAACTGGCTCAGTATTGTCAGCAGATCAAACATCAAAATTTTCAAACTTCACTAACCATTCCATTTCGTCAACCATCGATCTAATAATAAGAAACATTTCTTTTGATATGTCATTAGCTAATCCATCTCCTAATCTATTCAGTTTCATTTGGAATCTTTCCGCGTATAAAAACATTATCATTAAATAAAATCACACGCCTTACAATTACATAGAGTAAATTACCTTAACACACGATAAGAAAATAAAATTTATAGTACGTGAAGTTGCAGATTTGTAAGACATTTAAATTACTTCAATTTGAGATTCAACATTAAATATAACAGACCTCAGAGACTCATATAAGACGTACACTAATACATTGAAGGTATCTTAAAATTGATCAAGATTGTCGCCTATAGAGGTTCGCTTCAAACTATTTCTAAGTTCAACGCCATCTGCAATAAGCTGTGGTCTGTTTCAAATGACTTACAAAAATACACATTACGTTAAAGACACTATGTTACACGAAGAGCAAATAAATGCTTAGAATTATTAATGTACGACGATTAATGTTACAATTATACCTAAATTCAATGTTAAAGTAGAATCCATATCATATAAAACACCTTAAGAAAACTCCAAAATTTTTAATACAAAATTATATTATTGGGAAAATAAATACTATTATTTGCAAACGTCTCAACTAACATAAGCCATAGTAAAATATTTTCTTTTACAATAAAATGTATCATAAATTCAAACGTGAGTTAAATTTTAAAACATTCTGAGTTAATCTTTGGGGATGGATGGTTTGTGCTCGTATGCGCTTTGTTACTTTTATCTTAAAATACAACAATCACATTTTTGACACATCGTGTACGCGGAAACTTATTTTACAGAAACATATACATATATAGTCTCTTTATCTTCTCTCACACTACTAAATCAAGGGTGATTCGTTCCGATTTACACTTAGTCCAAAATTTAATTTTTACTCTCAAACACTTTAGTCATCGAATGCAGTAAAATCATCGCATGCATTACTTTTCAGAAAAATATCTCAAAAATTAAGTGAAACACCAACGTTCTGTGCAAAGTCCACTAAATTATCGTTAATTAGCGAATCAATGAAATACAACAATGGTACAACGTCGCCGCTTAATATAGTCAATATAAGCGATGATCAATAATATCAAAATTTAATGAGAAAATAAATACAATTCCTGAGCAATTAACATTGTTTAGTGTAACTGGTATACACAGCGACATTTTTGAAGTTCCTGGGGCGCTGGACATCTTACAAACAGACGGCAGCGCCTCGTGTGCGCATAATTCTGTAGATAACATTAATTAGTGCAGTCGCTGTACATACACAGATTTCCAATAGATCGAAATTAGTAAACAGATGTAAAAGCGACAATGTATTTACAATACCTTGTAACGTATCATTAAGTTTCATAAAATTTAACGCTCCACTACGTAATATAATAGGCGACTCAAACAGTCAACCAGATACAATCTGACAAACTAACATTGATACATTATTTACTACCTTGATGAATACATTAACAGGTGATTTTTTAACCGTTAGAAATAATAGATTTCAAACAATGTTAAAGAGTATTGCTACAGATATGGTTACAGTTAAACCCACACATGTCGAGACTATTCCCGACCATAGGACATTTCCGAGTCGCTCAACAATTCAGGACTTCTAACGTTCTATTTCACATTCTAATAACATTGCCTCGATCTAAATAACATCTTACAAATACTTACTAAACGTTTTCATAATTTCCATTATAAAAATACACGCTTTTTCTCAACACTCAAACCAGCTATTACACTTTTCAACGATTCCATCTCGTATGAATACGTCCCGACACTCCTTATACTAAGAAGTAATGCTATCAACGTCTTTATGTTAACTTATGTACAGTTTTCTACACACTTCCTGCGGGTTACTATTCTTGATCGGTTAATTTTAAAAACATAATCAATGATGGTACTAAGTAAAAGCTTGAAATTTCATCAATGATCATTGCAGACCACTTCAAAGCCCAATTGATTATTATTATTAATCATTGTCAATCAATTTAGGAGATTTGATATATATTCTTTTCTCAAAAATTAGGTTACCCACCTTTAACATATAAAGGATTTACGCTAAGATATCAATTGGGCCTTAACACTTATAACGTTTTCACGCAAGATTAAATTAGTAATGGTAGGCTTAAAGAAGGGAAGAAAATTGAAAGTAGGGTAAATGATAGGGAAACTCTATAAAAGGAATACAGCAGCAGTTGAAGTGTACAAAACATTATTCCTTTAATATATTTAGCTACCGAAATGGACGCGAAATTCTTTTAAAATGTTTATAAAACAAAATGACTTGAATGATTTCACCGAATGTACCATTTACTATTTGAATATTACCATGAAATATTACCATTTATTATTTGAATGGTCTTAATTTTAATCTTAGGAGAACTGCCGAGTATAAAATTATAAACAATCTTGTAAGCCTATTCTGTGCTTACGATACACTAATAGTGCTAGTTAGTAGTAAAATGTTCCCTAGAGTAATTGACATGGAAATAGTGGCTTTGATTAGCGCTTTTATAAGCTCTGTTCAAATCAACGCGATACAATAATGCATTGTTGATTGTTCGCAAGAGTATATTGTGTTCCCAGAAGCCGTTAAATTTTACAAAAATCGATTAAAAGTTTTTTAACAGTGGTGATAATAAGTATACCAATTTTGTATTGTTATCTTTACGAGAAACTGCTTACTCCATTGGCAACATATAAAATCAGCAAGGAGCAGCTTCAAATTCCCGGTGAAATATCTAATAAATGAGGAACTTTTCTCTTTTTGAAATGTAATCCGCGCCGGTTTGAACAGACCCATCAAGGATTTAAGCAGTGCTGCTGTAGGAAAAGAGAAACAGGGTCCATAGAGCTAGTACAGTTAACAGCTACATTTCCGTAGAAAAGTAAAGCTTACTTCGGATATTAAAATTACTTACTTTAGAATACAAATAGTTCTTAACCCTACACTCATAAGAATATGTAGTTAAAGTTAATTAGTTTTTTTGTTGTTGTGTAATGTGGAAAATGCCGCCTAAATCACTGAGTAGCATTTTGGATAGAATTTTTTTTTGAGACTTGTGCAGCGATTTATTTCATTATTAACTTTATCCTTAAAAGGAAATTTATCGGAGATCATAGAATTATTTAAAAAATGACCGCAACTTTGTACAATCAAAAGTACCTAGTTAGTATCATAATTCCAGCTATTGTGCAGCGCTTGATTTGGGCTCAATAGTTAAAATTACATACTCAGTTTTGAAGCCTGTCCTTTTTTACCTGCAATATATTTAGTATGCCAAAGTAGGGCAAATTTTTTATTTATCTTTAGTTTAGTAATAATATAATCTTTGAGTAAAGTTGCGAATATAATAATGGAATAGGTAATAATGAAATAAATGAGTTTAGATAGCTCCATGATGACTTTCTGAAAATAATGTTTTTGGTATTTTAAACCTAAATTTGCTAATGTAATTACTGTGCAATCACTACTTACAGTTACAGATAATCCATGTTCAAAATGGGTGCTTCATCTACTGTGTGTAACGATACTTAACACTAAAGCAATACTTACGTTTTCATGCCAACGTTTGTTCCCCAACACCAACTGTTTTAATTGAATTCTTATCAAAATGCGCACACACACATAATTCCCAAAAAATAAATACACACACGCGCAGGATTTACCGCCACACCGCGTAACGTTTGTGCTAAGGAACCAGAAACACCTACACACCTATAGAAGCAGAATAAGTAGGAATAAAATTTGTATTTCCCCAACAATATCCTTCAAACCAAAAATTTAGAGAAATTTTGTTTTAAGATGATTAAGGCACAGACTGTTATAAGACAAATTTATGTTCACTTAGCACAAACATTATGTTCAGTCAGTCATAACTAGTTTAGAATAACTAAAATAGTTATGACCAATTCTAGGAATACTAGCATAGCAACTACTTGGGCAAATAAAAATGAAAAAATAAAACACACATTAAAACTGAATGAACTGGTATTATTATAAAAAAAGCAATTATACAACAAAAATAATTCAAAACAAAACGACGTACATTAATTTAAAGAACAATTGTTTATACAAATAATTAAAAAAATATAATAATTATAACAACAAACATCGACAAAATATTTAAAGACAAAACATGTTTCAATTTTAATCAGTCC
The DNA here is from genome assembly GCA_018231225.1 of Noctuana stator. Classification (NCBI taxonomy): domain Eukaryota; kingdom Metazoa; phylum Arthropoda; class Insecta; order Lepidoptera; family Hesperiidae; genus Noctuana; species Noctuana stator. Next base: position 6,811 of record DWQK01003670.1, on the reverse strand, counting down.
TCAAGCTTTAGAAATGCAATTTTTAAGAATGAAATGTTTTTCGTACAAAAAATCATTTATACTTATTATATTATGCAAAAACACAAATAATTGTAAACGAAAATTAATTTTTAATAATAATAATAATCTAAAAAACTTAATTACCTGTTTAGGCGTATGAAGATAACTCATTATTGTCATATTTAAAAAAGATATAAAAAAGATTACAGGTATTACCTATTAATAAAATCGTGAAATGAGCGATTGTCATAATTTGCAAATCTTTATGAAATTTTGATACACTATACTATACTTAATATAAATATAATACGTTTTCATTTAAGTAGAAGCGTATATGGTTGCCGAGACGATTTCATTCGTAGATATTGCAACGAAATTAAGCAATGCTGCAGGGTGCAATATATGTTTCTACTAACATTTCGTAATGCTACCTCCACGAATGAAATCTTTTCAATATTACCCTAGGTAAAGAGTTCCAATGATTCTAACGTAACTTCAGTGAGCAAGAACGAGTTTTATTCTAAGGGCTGTTAATTGCAGACATTTAATCTATTTTTCATAAATCTCGTTCAAAAATAAACTGAAGTAAAGCAGCGACCGTCGGATCAAGTTTAGAATCGATTGATAAAACAAATAAAAACTTTATCACAGTAGATTAAGTGAAATACAACAATTTATCCGATCTTAGTAAGATATAATAATAAATTTATTAGGAACAGGGCAGTCTATATTTAAAATCATTGGTGATTCATCACTGAAATTTGGACACTAAAGATTGGACATACATTCTACTTCACCTAATCTAATGGGGAGTGTTCTGGTGGAATATTATTTAACTATTCGATCGAAGACACGTCAAGTAGATGTGCAACCTGTACACGGCACATTGCAAAATTCAGAAATACAACGAAATCATCAAGAAACTGATCGTAAATGTTCTGAAATTAGTGCAAGTAGCCACGCAATAAATCATTTTAATGAATATAAATATAACTTCCTAAATAAATAATAAATTCATTGGTTTTAACGAAACATGCAATCGGGTAGGGAATGTTACCGGAATACTATCTTGCACTAACGAGTAAAATGATGAAACCACTAAATATAATAATTAATTGATCAGGTAAACCTATGATTAAATTTAACAAATCAGTAGAGTATGGTACATATTTACAAACAACACTAAATATCACTTATTAAATCACAACATGGTTGTATGGCACATGTAAAACAGGTATTGCAAATAGACGACGGTGGGCAGAGCTGCGACCATCTCAAGACGTGTCTTCAATGTTTATCTTTAAACACATAATAACGAGATAAAGAGCATAGGAATATCACCAAATCGAATCGCACAATCTAGCAAATAATCTAATTCAGATCAATAGTTAAAAATTATCTCCGAGCTGGAAGCGATAGATCGCATCAGATCTCTTTATTGTCATAGATTCAGCAAAATAAAAAATACTAAGAAACATTATTAACTAAAAAAATCAAAACTAATGAATCAAACTAAAATAATTCAGCTAACACACTCAAACACACGGTAAAAAAACTAAAATAGCATAATATTCATAAAATAAAAGAAAGTAAACGTTACACATGCACCGTATAATACTACTGCTATAAAAAATAAAGACGTTTCCATATAAAAAAAAATATCTTACCAGAATAACAACTTGTATAATTATTTTGTATACCGAGCAAGCTATTAATACTCCAGTAGTATGCGCAAACGCATCATGGTGCTCTAAATCTGCTAAAATCTCAGAAAAATCATAAAAAATATCTAGGGAGACGACCACTTTACTAACGTTCTCCACTAGTTACTACCGTGTCCAATCTATATAAAGAAAAACAATTAAAATACCTACTTAGATTTGAATAAAAACGAAACAATATTATTATTATTATCAACCAAATGTTACTAGTCGTTTAAAAAAATAACGAAATTAAGGAATTTTTAAATCCGTGGGCTCTCAGTGACTAGGCGGTAATGACGTCATCTGTGGAAATAGGGAAAACTGTTTTCCAACAGTAATTAATCAAGATTAAAAACTATAATCATGCATCGTTTTAACTTACAAATCACCTAAAACCCTTTTCAGGTTACTTTAGTCAAAACATAGACGAGACTGTAATATCAGAAACTGGCTGAGCTTTATAAAGATTTACGGTCACTCGCCACCTTGTGATGAAAGATCAATAGGACTTTAGTGAAGAGTCCATTGAAATACGTGCCTAACGTAAGCCGCAGTCAACTTTGTCATTGATAAAACCCCTAACATTTCATTTCCCTAAAATTTTGTAACTACTATAAAAAGGGGTAGTAACTAAAGATTGTCCATATCATCAATCAATTTAACACTTACCTAATAATAATGTAACAACTTCTTACTTAGTTTCATAATCAATATTTTCATCGACACAGAATAAGTGCTAATCAAAAACAGGAAGTGCCATTGTGCCGAAGAATATCTTAAAACTAACAACAATACCGCCAGATTGATCTCTTATTACGATAAAATCACACACTTAACATCTAACAATTTGTTAAGTAATAATAGTTAAAATATTGGTCCAACAAATGGGCTAAAATAATACAAACGCCCGTAATATTCATCCCTAATTTAACGATGTGGGATATGAAAAAATATTATTCAATATTTAAAAAAATTATAGGGGTCGAGAACCTTTTTATTTCTGGATCGAACCAAACGGGTTAATCTCTATTTTTGAATTAGGTACTCAATAACAACATGAATACTACAACTAATCTCATTACAGTTTCCTTTGCAAATATTAAACCTCACGTAGTTTGACCTAAATTTTGATTGGATTCTATTCGTTATTTCATTTGATCATATCGAGGCAGACCTAATTTATCACTCGCACTTACAAAATTTAATTTCAATAACCACACCGTTTTGTCACTTCACGTATTTAAGAATTGACACTGATGGCCAGAAACGTTATTACTGTAAAATATTTCGATTGAAAGTGGTCAAATTTGGCATAGAGTTCATCGGTCATTCCGATCTCCTCTGGAAGAGTTGCGTTGTTCACATGCCTATAGGTGGCACTTGCACATACCGGTAGATGTAGAGACGGTAGTCCTTGCTGGCAAGCACCACTGAACCGTCGTCCATTAAAGCAACGTCGAAGCACTGAGCGTGCTTTACTTTGCTCTCCAGAGCCGAAACTAGTTGGCCGTCTTGCGTAAATATCGTTAAATTGAAATTGTTGTGGTTGTCAGCGATAAGGATCTCTCCAGCAGCGTTAATGCCCACACCAATCGGATAATTGGTCACGCCTTCGCCACCAATCTGTCTTAAGTAAATGCCTTCGTAATTGAATACCTTGACGCAATGCGCACGATTGTCACTGATGAAAATTTCTTGCTTGTCATTAACTACCACACCGTTAGGGAATTCTAGGTGTTTAGAGCATCCAAACTTCTGCAATACATTCCCAACTTGATCAAAAATTATTACGCGCATAACTTTACATTCAACGACCACGATGCGACCTTTGTTGTCAACAGTAACTCCGCGGGGGTGCTGTAGTATATTAGCACCAAATTTGCGAACAAATTGCCCGTATTGGTTGTAGATTTGGATCTGGTGCGTTGGAGATCTTTCAGTGACAATTATGTCACCAGATGTGCGGACTACAGCCACTCGGTTCGGGTATAGCAGCTGACCGTCGCGTTTACCACACTCGCCAAATTGGAATTTGAAACGTCCTTCTTTGTCAAATATTTGGATGCGGTGATTATTTGTGTCAGCGACAATTATATCGTTTTGAGCGTTGACAGCAACACCACTGGGTTCTGTAAATTGACCCTCCATAACACCGAATTCACCAAATTTGCAATGATAAATCATTTTTTGTCGCTTTATTTGTGACTTCGGAGGAAATATTGCCGTAGACATTAATTTGTTGGTCAAGTCTAGAATGGAATCTGAGTGTGTTTCAGTTGGTAGAGAATACAGATTATTGGTTGTTGGTGGAAAGAGAGTGTCGCATCCTCCGTTTGACCACTTCTCGTATGGGTTTATACCATTGAGATTAATATCTCCAATAGTTGTAGTAAACGGGCCAAGGCTATTGGCGCTGTTAAATCGCTTGGAAATTATGTTGGATTCGAACGGTGATGTCGACTGGCTGTTGGGACCAAGAAGCCCGTTGGTATAGGGACGATCCAAAACGCCGTTAAGTCCCGTAGGCAGGTGAATTCCACCATTCAAGCTACCAGAACTACCATTAACACTGCTGCTACTGGAAGATGATCCACCGTTCAACAGAGACCCATTAGTGGGGCGCGCAATAGGTGGTTGCTTTGTTGGACCAACATTAGCTTCCGAGCTGGAACGTACATAACCGAAGGTATTACGTACACCCACTTGGATGGCCTGATAGTTTGAGACAAATTCAAGCTCACATGCAGTTTGGACGCTTTGTTCGGGATTAGTGTTCATCAAAGTTTGTAACTTCGTGTCTAAAAGTTTTCTGAACATTAATATTTCAGCGATGTTAGTACATTTAGTCAGTCGATCAACAAAGTCGCAGGTTTGGTATATCTTGTCGACTGTCTCCTGGGCTTTCTGTCCAACTACAGTGAGCGCGATCTGCTTGGTCGAAAATACACTTTCAAGCTCCTTTAATAACTCTTGCTTACGCTCTTCTAGCATAGAGCGATAGAATTGGAACGTATCGTTAATTTCGTTTTGAGCTTTATGGTATTGTACTTGCAATTTACCAGCAGCATGTTCAACTGTTTTTACTACGTGCCTGATTTCAATAGCACGAGTCTTAGCTTCTGTAACGGCTTGTTGCATTAGTTCTAGCTGTTTAGGTCCAGCATCAGTCAGATGTTCACAGTCATGCAGAGCCGCTGGGTGCTCGATAATGGTGCATTCCTTGCACACTGGCACTGAGCATGTACGACAGAAGTATTTAAGAATGTCATTCTTGTGTCTTGGGCAGAAAGATGTCTTTTCACCACTCGGTGTAAGGGTGGAACCAAGCATCCCTTTGTCATCTTTAAGATCTGTGAAGGCCAATACGCGATGACCTTCAAAGCAATGCATGAATTGGTGTGCCATGACGCAGTTAGGGCAAAGAAAGTTTGCGCAATCAAGGCAATGAGCAACTGCGTCAGATTCCTTCGATTTGCAGCCCGTGCAACGAGCTGTTGGTGAGTTAGTTTGGCGGGTAGTAGGTAGTAAATCAGCTTCTTGTTCTACAGCCGCAGCGATTACGAGATTAGTTAGTAGAGCGGGTACTCCGCCAGCCGGTAATTGGCTGTCCACGCGGCAAGTGACGCAAGTTACTTTGTCGGGATGCGTTTGTTCCCTTTCCAAGCAGCCCCGACAAAAAGTATGAAAACAATTGAGTACTTTAGGGTCGGAAAATGTTTCTCTGCAAATTGCACAAGTAGTGTCGAGGCCGTCGAACTCACGAAGGTCACATACGGCGGAGTCACTCGCAGGAGGCGAGGAACCGCTCAAAGTCAGAGGCGATAAGGAGCCACGCTCCAGGGAACCTATAGAGTTGGCACCGGGCAGCGACTCAAGAGACGGGGTGCGTGAGGCCATCTTCAGGAAACCTGCATCCCTGAAACAAAAGAAATAATGTAATGAATACAAGTAGGTATGCCAAATTATCACAATTTTACATTTGGTAGAAAATAAAAATGAAAAAGGAATAGGAACAGCATCACGTCCATTTTGCACGAAGTAGAGTACCGTAAGTCTCGTAAATGTGGGTAACAGAGAGGAAATGCTGCCATTTCGCAATACATTTCAGACCTTATTATAACACATACCTACATACTCGTATGACGTAGATATAAGAAATATTTGGGAGTCCGCACCGTCATATCGTGTTAAGGAAAAAGTCTAATAGATGACGCGTTCTCGAATTTCTTTGTAAGATATCACGTATCAGAAATACCTCTCGAATCATATTTCATTCAAGGTACTTAACAGTTTATTGTTTAATCAATGTTGGTATCGGATAGCATCTAGAAAATAGAAACGAGGTCAAAATTAAAGTAGTGTGCAAGGTCAGTCTTAACATTCTTTTCGAATTTAAGTATTATTTATGTTGTTTCAAGTAACAGCTATGTTTTTATTTATTAGGTACGGGTAAGACTTGTAACCAGTGTCACATACCCAGTATGTGCTCAATATTTTTAAAATTTTATCAATTTATTCGAAGACATAAGACAACGAAAGAAATACCCGTACCACTGAATGGGGACACGTCCAATGGGACCAACGGGCCCAATACACCAGTTCTCCATAACGATTTCAAATTTTTTCTAATTCCACCAAATTGTACTAACGAGCAACAAGACGGTGACGGTGGTAGTCATATCGGTAAACATTACAAAGCGGAGTTAAGAGTTAAAATTGTTTCAACTGAATTCCCAATTGTTATGTAAGAGATTTTAGCAAAACCGCCACATCACGGCTCAATATCGAGGAAGCAGTGCTTTTTAAAATTTCGTGCACTGCCGATAAGTAATACAACGTAAATGCATTTGAGCCCGTATACATCGGGAAGGATGGAGCAGTATACTGGATAAATAGTGGGGCTTTAGTGAATATTGCAGAAAATTTACGGGAAGAGACCGGGGATGGAGCAGGCGAACACATCAATAATGGCGCATTGCTCGCGAACCGAAAACTTTAACAACCTGCCTGCTGTTCGTGGTAGAGTAATACAATTATTTAATATAAGTTATGGGAGGAACTTCCTCTGTTAGTACGTACGGGCTGTCGATGAAGTAGTAGGCACGGGT
>DWQK01003669.1:0-11279 GCA_018231225.1 Noctuana stator | reverse complement strand
AGGGAAAATATTTCATTGACATTTTTAAAATCTGTTCGATCGAATATACATTTATTGTTTGTTGTAAGAAAATATAATAAGTACCTATTTGAATTAATAATAATAAGTAGGTGCATTCAATTGCATCATTTTCGAACGTGAATGACCGTAGTTTTAAAATTTAGGGGAAAATGTTATATAAATCTATATATTGATCATAAATGATAATAAGTACAGCCATTCCAGATATTTATTAAAGGACACTTGACTATTGTAAGAAGAAATACGAGTTTATTGTATTTGTATGGAATGTTTTCAATTTAGGTACTTACCTATGTTATATGTAATTATGTATTTAATGTCATTGATTGCAGGCATTTGTACTAGTTTTGTAATTAATTGGTATTATTTTTAATAATAATAAAAAATACATACAGATATACCTAATTGTTTTGCATAATAATTTATAACAGTCCCCCCACTCTTCATTATTTAGCTACATGTTCGTTCTCACTCTTAGAGCATAATTTTTATTAGAAGGAATGAAATCTATACTGTTTTGAATTAGAAAATGAAAAATGAGCAGTATGCACACACACTTTTATTAACTAGTAGTAATTTTAATTGACTTACAACTAAATAAATCAGCGATTTAATACTTCAGATCTCATTTTCTACAAAACACATGCTTAATTGTCCAAAATCTCAAGCTGATAAAAATCCATCTTTATGCTCCATTAGTTCATCGAATCGCCTTCGCAGCAGTGCATTCTGAAATACAATATGAAGTTTAGCTCATATTATACGCTATGACGGCTATGTGCTGATTGGTAGATTTTTTATGCCGTCGTTAAATGAATTATAAGTCTTCCATGAAATAATGAATATGTTTTGGTGTCAAATTTAATTAAAATCCGTTTTTAAATTAATTTTTGGTGTGGATTCGTAACAAACATCTGACTCCGTAAAGTGCAGTATCTACTATTTAATAAGTAGTACCTATAATATTGTAAGCGTAATTTTAAAATAGGATTGATGCATAAAAGGTTAGGTAAGTTATAACATACAAGACATACCACTTTTAACAATTCATCCTCCCTTTCGGCAGCTATTTTCAGCATTTCTTTAGATCTCTCAAGTAACAAATCTTTTTCTTGTATGGTCCGTTTCAGGTTAGATATTTCTGTGCGATATGAATCAATTTGGTTGCGGACCTAGATGATAAAAAAATTTCTAAATGTACCTTTTAAATTATAAGGAAAGATTATGATTACCTTTTAATTTAAAAAAATACCTAAGTGAACTTGTAATTTAATCTTTATTAATTAATTTATTTATTTATCCAGTACATTACAAACTTGGTTCTCGCGTAAAGTATTTTTTTAGTTTTATAAATTAGGCTTGTTTTAAATTCATTTGAAATGTTTGCATGACCTCATAGGTCTTACCTTTTCAGTGGCACTCCGTCCACTGCCTGGTCGGGAGTCAACGCGTTTGACAGCACCAGACTTCTGCTCCGCTTGCAATTTGCTTACTAAACCTAAATAGATAAAATAATGAAATTACCGAACACAATGTTTTTTTTTTTTTTTTTTATTGTCTAGAACTTTCGCTTCAGCTTTGGGAAGTGGGTGGTTGGATTAGCGCAAGATACCTATCGTCGTAGTCGTAGATATACTCGTAGGTACCCCGTGTATATCTACGACTTGATACCAAATATTACATATTGAGTGCTAATTTAATATTTGACTGATCATAATTTTGAATGTAGGTATTACCACGAAACTGAAAGATAAAAAAGGTCAAAGTTATAGGATGGCATTCTTTAGTATAAATTATAATATTTGATTTCTTTTACCTCTTAATGTGAGAACAGTCTGTTCGAGATCGTTGATTCGCTGTTGATGAGCAGATGCCGGTGTGGTCTCCAATGAATTCACTCGAAGCGTCAACTGCATGTTTTCTTCTTTGAGCATGTCGCAGTAACTAAAAAATAATTGTTAAAGTTACATGTATAATAAATAATTAGTTTACCAATAATTATCAATCGAGATTATAAAGCTGTGTTAAGTTTTATAAAGGCGCTATGTGATGATTAATGTAACAGGTTAATATTTCAAAAAGGTAAAAGGAAAAGTTACTTGTAGCGCATTTTTAGAATGCTTGCTTAAATGTTGTGATACTTATACTAATATTATAAAGAGGAAAGATTTGATTGTTTGTTAGTTTCCATTGAATAGGCTCCGAAACTACTGGACCGATTTGAAAAATTCTTTTTCTATATGATTTATGCTACATTCACGAGGAAGGTTATATAGGCTATCAAGCATTACGCTACTATTTAAAACGCGGGTGAAACCGCGTGGCACGGCTAGTTATTAATAAACAACATAATATATAAGGTCAACATACCTCTTCCAGTATTCCAATTCCGGCTGTGGATCGTTCGAACTATTGAGCGGTGTTCGAATTTGAGACTCGAGTAGAGTCGATTCGAGTTTTAGTACTTGTCCTTTTAATGACGTTATTTCCGCTAGTGACTTTTCATATTCGGAAAGTAATGGTTCGTTACCCTGGAATATAGATGAAAAATGGCAAACACCTTTTAATACCTACTTACTTATATTTTATATAGTAGCTAGACATGAAGCCAGAATGTGATCGCCAAGTTGGTAGTAGCTAGGTACCTACATTACTTTTTGGTGACACAAATAATTTTAAATAGATAACAGTTATGGGAAGTTAATTACAAATGTCATAATATCTATTTATCGGTAACTATTAATATAAAAGAAGTTATTTTCTGAAAGAAAAATCTGTTTCTTCGTATGCTGAGAAGTGTCACCTTTTCCGCGACTTCAAGAGCAGCTATGCGCCGCTGCTGCGCCTGTATGCGCTCGAGCAACGCGCGTGTAGACACCGGTGGCGGTGTAAAGGCCGTGTAGTCGCTTTGTGATCTCATTCCCTTCTCCGACCGCTCATCATCCTGCTTCTCCGTCACTGAACTTCTCTCACCTAAAATTTGTGGATACATTTGGAAATATACACATTGTAATACATTCGTGCGACTCTCGTTCGTGTCCTGTTTGACGACGATTTTTATTGTAATAGGGGATTACTTTCGATAACTCACTTTTAAGTTCGGAAAGCCGTGATAAAAGAACTCGTTTATCTTTCTCTAGTCGTGATAATGCAGACTTGGTTAAGTTCAGGCTGGTTTCCAATTTTTTTTCTTCTTGACATTTTTCTTCGTAACGAACCTGCCACCTCTCTGCTGCCTGTTGAGCCCTATAATAAAAATACTGATCAGATTTCAAATAATTCATACATTATAATGCTCGATTGTTAACATTTTGCTTACTGGCATAAAATTCACCGATATAGGCACAAAATTAACAGCATAATCAAATCATACCTTTTCCACTTGTCCCATATAGCAACGCTGGAGTGTGCATCTCTTCGTGCACTCGTGAGCTGAGCTTGAAGGGTAGCGATCTTATTTTGCAGCGCTGCAGATTCCACTGTTGCCACCTTGTTGCCCGAAGTTGTTCTATAACAAGCGTTTGTTAAAAAAAAGTAAAAAAGGTATCATGTCAAGACTTTTGATGAACCATTACAATTTTAAATGTTTAAGGCGCTCAGTCATTAAGACAAAAAAATAAAAATAAAGGAAAAATTCATCTTACATCCGAAAAACTTGATTCTTAAGATTTTGTGCATCAAGTCGAGCTCGTCTTTCCCTTGCGGCGACTGCTTTGATTTGTCTTCGCAAGATGGCATTCTGTTTACTAATCAGCTGTTTTTCTCGTCGTAACCGCTCTATCAGGGGTTCTTGCCTAGGCAATAAATGACAGTCATTATTTTTTAAAATCGAACCGATTCCGGCATGAGACTTACATTCATAATATTAATGTCCCTTGCTTTGACAGTAGCAGGCGAGCTTGCAGACCACCTGATGTTAAGTGGTCACTAGGAAAAAGCCTATCTGAGATCGTAAGATACTCGGACCGGGACAAAACAAGAAATATAGTAAGTTCACAATTCTGGCACGTGGTGCAGGAACTACTCACTGCTGCAACAGTAAGTGGATAAGGGATTTTTACTGGACCTGTTCCAGGCCTAGACAAAAAAATAAGACACTAACCAAATAGTAGTTGAGGTAGAGGACACCTTCATGAAATCGTCTTGAAAATTTTGCAAATCTACAACCGACTCATACTTCAGTTCCAGTCTCTCCGAACCCTGAGGAGATACTGCATCACTTGCTTCCTCCACTTCAACGATTGCTGAGAGATCAAAACTGGGGTCGTTAATAGAGAGCATCGTCTGCATATTTAATATTTGTGTCTGAAATAAAACCAAATAAATGAAAAGTACAAAACAGTTAGAGTACAAGACAAGAATATTTAATACAAAGTATACAAAGTTTAATTAAAACTTTTACATGTTTAGTGTCGACAATTAGATATTTACCTTCAAGTTATGTACAACCGTTCGAAGTTGTTCAATATGTGCATCTTTATCCGCAAGCTGCTTGAGGTAATGTGCTTTTTGCTCCGATAAGCGAGAACGCAGGTCCATGTGTTCGCGTTGAGTTTCGTTGAGCTGTGAAAGCCAGTGTTGATTTTCCGCTTTATAAGTTTCGACCTGTAATTGATGTCAAAAGATACTTACTTATATTAAGATCATTCGCATTTCATGTGCTGGCGAATTACAGATTTCATTGTAAAACACTTTAGATAATATTCAGTGAACAAAGATATTATAGGTATTATTATTATCACTGTGTTATTAATACGTGAAATATTATGCCATGTGTACTAAAAATACTGAACTGATTAAAACAGGTAATTTAATTTTAACGATTTCAAATTAATTTACAGTTTTCACTCACTTCATCATTGTGTCTTTCCTTTAGTTGTACACTCAATAGCTCCATTTTTGATAACCGTTCGTTAGCTAAATCTTTCCAGCGGTCCACTTCACTCTGGTAAGTTATGCTATGACAGTATTTATGACAATATTAGTAACTGTTTATCATTGAAAATGCGTAGTTTATTAAAAAAATCAGTTATATTTTATACGAGTACATACTCGTACTTACATTTCTGATTTGCTTCCATCTAAGTTGCTTTGTAGTTTAAAACAGATATCTTCAAGTTCCGTAATCTTTAGAATATATTTACTGACGACCTCCTTAGAAGCTTCTCTGCTAGTTGTGCCAGTATTTGTTTCTATCCTGTAATAAATACATGATTAATAGTCTATTACGCAAAGTACCGCCTCATTTTAGATAAGCAATATTGTTATCTGATAGCACATCCAAAAAGTGATGGATGACATTAACCATACCGTTCCCTCTACCTTATACTATTTAAGTTAAAATAATGACTCTTTCAAAAAATAATGAGGCATGTAAAATGTTTCGTTTTATTATTACCCGTCTAATTGAGATTGTAATACTAATAGTTTTGCTTGTAATTCTTTAACATTGTTTGCATATTCTTCTCTTTCTTTTTTTAGAATTTCTTGATATTCTTTTATTACGTTTTCATTTTCATTTTGCAAATCTTTAAGGGCTTGCAAAAGGGTCTGATTATCTTCATTACTTTTATTTTTTTCCTGAAGTATTTGTTCATACTGACTAGTTTTAAAGTCATTGATTTGATTTTTAAAACTCTCTACAGTGGATTGTAAAGATTTGATAAACACATCCTTTTGATTATGGGAATCTGTCAGATTTTGTACACTACATTCTAATAAATGTTTCTGTTTATTTACAGAAGATAAATTTTGAGCCATATACTGCATTTCTGTTGTCATTTTATTAACTTTTCTTCGCTGATCGTCATAATCTGCGTTAAGATTGTCTATTTTGCATTGCATTTCCCTTATACGATGATCTTCATCAGTTTGTATAAACTTAGTGTTTTTCAGAACTTTATCAAAAATAGTTGTTTGTGTACATACATGCACTAGTTTGTGCACTCGACTTTCATGAATAAAAGTATTATTTAAGTGGGAGTCAGTTTCGTACGACTCGCTGTTGCTGTTTTTTCTGTTTTCTTCAGAAGGTTTGACAAGTTTACTCCTGGGAACCGTAAATGTGTTATTTCCTTAAAAATAAAAATTTTACTGTTAGAAAAATATAATTTTTAGAACTATTTTTTTACTTATAATGACAATAATTAATTACTTGAGCTGCCAGAATCATCATCCAATTGTATGCCTTTTAATTCTAAATTACTGTAAGATGTAGGCATTTCTAAGTTAACTTTAGTAGTCTTATTGCTTTCCTTTAGTTTACTTTCGTCTACCTTTGAAATATGGTGGCCTTGACTTATTAGAAGCAATGTACTTTCAAGATTATTGCAGCGATCTAAAATGGCTTTTCTTGATCGTTCCAATGTTTGAATTTTCTTATTGCAAAGGTCTAGCTCATGTGTTTGTGTTTTGGTCTGTAATATGTTAAAAATTAGTATTTTAAAATATTATATTAAATTGTAAATAGAATATTTCTACATATTATATTATATGTAGAAGTAGAATAAAAATATACCCACCGTTAACATATTTTTCAAAGTATGTTCACAAACATTTTCATCGTGACACTGGGTTTTCGCTGCTTCTAGAATTTGGTTATAAACACTATGTTTCATCATAAGTGTAGCTCGCAAATCATTAATTTCTTCCAATTTTTCGTCAGCATCATGCGTTATGCGATTCAAGTCTTCTAATTTTGTAATAAAATTATCAATAGTACATAGTGGTAAACTACCCAGATATTCCTGTTTGAAAATCTGCAGAATCTTAAACATATTCCTGTGGAAACCCATATGAGCTATAATAATAAATTCAAACAATAAGTTTAAAATTTGATCTTTATTCAAAACATTTTACCTAAATTTTTGTTCATTTGAAGAAATGTAGTTGTCCAAAAGTTTTTGTCTAGTTTTAAACATTTCTTCTACTTCAACTCTGATACGTTTTTCTTTATTTAAGGCTATGGTTAGCCTTTCTACTTTCCTGATATTTTCCGAAGACTGCATATGAGCAATTATTATTTCACCGCTAAGTCTAGTAAAAAATATAGATTTATAAAATGTATGGTCACTATAGTATAAGTATTATAGTTAACGCGCAAGAGTTAGACTGATCGAGGTATGTGAGTGGAGAGACGGAGGAGGGTTCGATTAGGAAGACTTAACGTGACGTTTAACCACAACCGCCCATTCGCTATCATACTCGTACTTATGCGGTGATAACACCTGCGCGCTGACTATACATATTAAGTATATTCTATAGCTAGATTATTTTACTACGTATTTACCTTGCAATTATTGCTTTACCATCTCCTGATGATTGTAAATCTAGGATTTGGTGACGTAATAAATTTATTTCAATGTCAGTATTAAGTTTTTGCTGCTGATTTTCTTGTAGCTTAAAAAAATAAATTAGTTGAAAACGGATATAATAAAGGGCCTTGGTACAATATATTATAATAGATAAGACTCACTGATATTTTTAAAAAATTCTATATAATATATTGTCGTTTCTATATTATGCTATAATTATTGTACAAATCTTTTAAAAATATGTACCTACGAGTATATAATAATATGAATAGATATACTTACCTATTATTATAGAAATAAACGTAATTGAATTTTGTAATTGACAATTTTTTTACCTTTAATAAAATTATATCCAATTGTGTCCGAAGTCGCTGTTCTTCTTGTTTTACAATATTATTTTCCTCACGTAGATGCTGAATTTGTTCCTCCAAAAATATTTCATCTTTATTACCTTTTGAATCCATTAAACTGTCACTTAATGTAAAAATAAATGTAAATATTATTTATTGTACGCGAAAATTATGAAACTATAAAAAAATCACAAAAAGAAAATCACATTTACAATATATTTGCTGAGGACTTTTGAAATTCTTCATTCTTTTTAATTAAAATCTCAATTTGTGTGTCCTTCTTAATCAGTTCGGTAGACAGCTGTTCTAGTTGTTTCTGATATATTGCTTTATCTAAATTTTCTTCATTTTTCTTTACTGGGCTATTTTCAATTTTTGCTAAAATATATATAAGGATAATGTTATTTACTCCTGTTATACTTGCAAACTTAATAAAATACAAAGTACCTAATTATAAAGAAACGCTCGTATTACGTTGAGCGAAAGCACAGTTTATTACTTACATTCATTCATATACAGCTCATTTTTAAAATGACCTAATATATATAACTTGTCCTCTTTCAGTTGATTTAAAATAACATTTTTTTCAAGATGCTTGTAAATAAAGGTCTCTGAAAAATGTCTGTATTTTGTATTAAATTCATTTAAAACCGCATTTTGCTTCCAAAATATGTCTACAGGTACACAACGGCGAAGTTTATCACACATGTTAATGTTACAGAGTATTAAACTTTGTATGTTAGATTCATAATCAGCTGCCATTAACATCATTTCTCGATTGGATTCCGAGTATTCATTTTTTAAGTTTTCATTTTGAGTTCTAATATGTTTATATAACTCTTCTAAGTAAGATATCTTTCTTTGCAATTGTAGGACGTCAGTGTTGGTAAATAAGCCAGGTGATTGAATACTCGTGTCATCATCAACGTTATGTAGTAATTTTCCTTTTAAGTTTTCTATTTCAGCTTTATAGTTTTCTTCTTGAATAGACCATTTGTTATGATTATCTGCAGTGTTTATTGCTAATGAATTTATTTTATCATATAATAATGTAAATTTTCCTTGAAAATAATCCAAACAATTTTTCAATTGATTTTCATATCGAATATTTCTCCTTGTGACCATATCTTGAACTTGATCTTTGTCAAAATAATCGAAATCATCAAGTTTATTATCATAACTCCATGTTGTAGGGTCAAATATTGTTTGATTACAATGAATTGCTAGATGGGAAGTGTTTTCTGCAAAATTTTCTTTATTTTTATCCGACTCTATTTCAATAACCTTTTTCTCCAGTTTTAACGATTTTTCTGTTTCTTTGGAAAGTTGTTTCATTATTTCAAATGTTTCTTTCCTGTAAAATTTAAAACTCAATATTTTCTAAAAGTAATCAATCAACATTATATGTTACGATAATTGATTCATTCAAATGCATTAATTCATACGTATAAACGAACTACTATTTAAATATTTTTTTAATACTGGGTGTCTTTTTTTATATAATTTGGTAATGGCAAAACAATAACCGAGATTCATGTAGAGCGGTAAGGAGGGCATCTTTTCCTCCTAAAGCTGCTTTCAAATCCATTACTGTTGTCATATGTGGCGCAAACCAACCAGCTGCATGTCGAGCTTCCATGGAGTTACAAATAGTTTCCAATGTTGGACATTTCAATGATAATATCCCAGAGGAAGTAGTACCTTGAAATAATATAGAATTAAACTTTACGATTTACTTTGCATTACAGCTTTTGTAAATAGCTAAAGGATACGTACTGTTATCTTTCAAAAATTCTAATATCTCTTGTAAACCAACACGTAATCCTTCATTCTCTTTTATAATTGCTTGTATTTCCAGACTTTGATAAGTATTCTCCATATCCATATTTTCTGCATTATTGCTGTTTTCGTAACTAGATCTGTAAATAAACAAATATGTATTTTAGAGCAAGATCACTTGTTGCATAGAGTGTCCATAGTAACAATATTGCTATTCCTACACGTTATAATACTACAATTTCTATTATATAAATATGAAATTATTAAATTAATAAGAAATAAATATATAAAATAATATATTTATTTCCGGAAAACTTGTTCTGTCAACTTACGTTTGCGGTTTAGATTGTTTTTCAGAATCTGGGTCTTCTGATAATTCATTTAATGCTTCATTAAGTTTTTCATTACTCAGACCCATTTTATGAAGCAATTTAGTAAGATTATTTAATTTTTTGTCTTTAGTTCGGTTTTCTATTTCAAGAGAAACTAATTTATTTTCATTTTTGTGTAATTCTTTTGTGATTTGAAGTGTCGTTTCTTGTAAGTCCTGATATTTCTTTAAAATTCCCCTTGTTGACACTTTGATTTCTGAGGGTATATTAAATTTTTGCCTGCAATAAGCATTTATTGTTTATTTATAACTTTTTGTCTAGTCACTCAAGTAACAAATACAGTAAAAATAATTTTTAACAGTACCTACCTCAAACATTCATTTTCTAGTTGCAGTTTATCTATATATTGATGTAAATCGTTTATTTCTATAACTAAACTTTTTATTCCTTCATCTTTAAGTTTCAGCTGGCGTGTTTTGTTTCGTAAGCCTTTAAACAAAGTTTTTACACCTTCTTCTGACTGGACAAGTTGTAATTGCGTTGCTATATCGGCTAACTGCAATAGTTAAAAAACAATAATTACCTACTACATGTTTCAGTACATAAATATTATTAATGTGATAATTACACTACCTCTTTTTCTCTAATTGCAACCATTTCTTCAGTAGCTCTTAAAGTAACAGTTACATTCTTTAGTTTACCTCTTAATTTGGTAATCATATTTTTTTCTTTCCCATCATCACTCTCGTTTTTGTTTTCCGGAATAGATAAATTGGTTCCATCTTCAATTATGCTCTTGAGTCGTTTATTTTCAGCTTTAACTAACTGAATCAGATTGGCCGACTGTTCTATTTTATTTGACGCTTCCATTAGTTTATCTTGTAATTCAATTATTTTGATTTTTGTTACGTCAGAGTTTTCGTTAACTTCCTAAAAAATATAGCAATAATTATACAAACTACTACATGCAATATATTATTATACATATCTAATGATTCAGATATGAAACTACGATTAGCTTTAAATAAGTATACTTACATTTGGAGATGAAGATGGATTTGAGGCGAAAATAAGACTCTCTTTTAACTGTGTATTTTCTACTGTTAGGCGTTCTATTTCACTTTTATGTGATTTTATGGAATTCTATAAAATAAAGTTTAAGTAGGTTTACTTTGATTTCAGATCTTGACTCAAAAGAAATATAAAAATTACAACATTATGGTCATAACTAGTACCTTTAGATAGTGAAGTTTAGGAGTAACATCTCCATTAGTATTGTCTTTACTGCTCTCATCTTGCTTACCGATTTCTTTTTTTAAAGAGTTTATTTTAGCCAAAAGATGAGTTTTTGTTTCTTCACCTTTTCCTAGAGCTTCTGTAAATCCATATTTTCTGGTACATTAGACTTTTTATTGAATACGCAAAAATAATGTTAATACTATCGCTTTGGCCCTAACATAATAGTTCAATGTTACAAAAAGTAC
>DWQK01003668.1:0-11280 GCA_018231225.1 Noctuana stator | reverse complement strand
GTTGTAGGAGTAAATGCTCGCACTGTCGATCTTCTATCTTCATTGGAGCCGCAGAACCGTTCTGCTTGTTTAAGCTTAAAATCGCTAATGGCACGCAAAATTGATACTAAAAGAATAAACGGTAACAACGTTTTTTATGACTAAAATATTATATAAATGAAGTAATGTCGTAGTATATCAATTTCTGTATAGGTATTTCTTAAAAAATACTTTCTCGAAGGCGAAAATCGTTAGATTGCAAGTTTGTTTGTTATCTGCAGGCCACAGTACCATCATCAAAACGTAAGGGAATATAAAGGAATATACCTAACGTAATGTAATGTTCATATTCTGCAGTGAAACCAAAATACGAGACTGTACACAAAATACTTACCCCAACTGTACACAGAAAAACGTGCAATGCATCCAGGGAATTGCGTTCGTAACTAAGTGCGAAGATTAGCAGCGTCATAGTAGTAGCAGCCATCATCATTTGGGCCAAAACTATGAAAGCGGCACCCCATACCCTCCGTCGGTAAATGCTCGCAGGCTGATCAACCAGAACTATCTTCACGGGACCTACAAATTCGATAACTTCCCCCTCTCCTTTGTCTTTTACACATTCTAGATTACAAGATCGAGCCGCCATTGCTTGTAATTTACAAACATTGCTCGTTCAGAAAATTGGAAAAACAGAATAATAAATAATAAAGTATAATTATGATTAATGCCTATTATATTCTGTCACAAGAGTACATAATCTATATATATAAAAGTCTAACCTGACTCACTGATCGTATATATCAACGCACAGCCGAAACTAGTGTAAGTACCTACCTAAAAACAATTGCACTAAGAAAGAATTTTTAGCAATTCAACCCCTAAGGGAGTGAAATAGGGAGGTGAAGTTTATATGGAGTTATCTCTAAGTTTTTAATTTTTTAGGGCTCGATTCCAAAGTTCACGCGGATTAAGTCGCGGGGTAGCTAGTATATTAATATACACTATTCTGTCATTGATATAAATGAAAACTGAAGTTACAGATGACCACAGACTACTACTTAGGTACAGATTTATATATACGAGTAAGTATAAAAACTCACTAGTTGTGTTTTGATTCAAAAACTAAAACGATTCACATACTTGGTTTGACCTTTTTCAAAGCCCGATCGCTTTGCAGATAACACGTAAGCCAGTAATTCGGTTATGGGAGCGTGCAAAGCGGATAGAAAAGAGTACACCCCGATCCCTCGTCGATCACACGTGAAGGAAAACGCTTGAAATCCCATAGGCAAAAATTGTAAAGTCATCGAAAAAATGCTCACGTAGGTAAATCGTTTTTTGCGTTTTTGTAGTTAATGCATTGAATAGTAAACTCACATTACGATACTTCGTGTAGGTACATACGCGGAAGTTCAGCAACGGACCTCGTGTTTTTATTAAAACGAGGGCGACGAAATTCAATCAGTAAGTTGTAAATGCTCTGCCAATATTAGTCATTTCTAACCTATCAAAATTATTTAATGTAGTCATATATAAGTGCCTATAACGCTGAGCGAGGAGTGGCCATTTTGTATTTAAGCGAACATGAAATCCTAGACATTGGCCTCAACGAGCGTGTTTCAGAGCCACTCACTAGGGGATGGAGCTATAATCCTTCACAAAATTACTCTACCTCCGAGATTCAACCTTACACTATGAATTAGAAATAAGGGCAGAGCAACTGTTGTCTCGAGGAACGTAATATTCTAAACGAAATTAAATATTAAATAAGCGTTTTGATGATGTTGGTATTCAAAAATTTGTATAAAATAACGAAATCTATGTACATACGTAATAATATAAGTTTAAGTAAATTTTATGACATTTTGTCGGCTTGTCTATGCGTTACCATTGACGAACAAAATGGTCCTTTTATCGATTAAGTGTAGCAAACAAACATAATAGGCCACATAATGATAAGTGCTACAGAAGAAGTGGTGCCAATTAGGTAAAGAAAATGTCAACCTTTGGACTTTTAAAGATATAGTAAAAATGGTAATTACATAAACTAGAATGTATACTTACTTTGTTTAACATTTTCTACCTCTAAACAATATTGGAGCGCACATATTAGTATATAAATTTACCAGTTTTCATAACTTACTGAAATATAAGCAAAATAGAAAATAATTGTAAACATAAAACGAATTTTCTTATCTTCTATATTATATAAGTACAATAATAAGTACATATAGTATAGCTACATCTAAACCCCGGCAAAATTACTCTTGAGATTCAAACATCCGCCGACGAAACGATAACGCCATCATTACCTTTTATTACAATAAAGGCACTGAGCAAAGGTACAGAGTTTGGCTTTTTCGGTACATAAATATAAGGAATTGACGTTGTAAAATACTCGTATAATAGCGATGGGCAAATAACTTTGATCTTAAAGACAATGGCACGAAAACCGCACAAACCTCGTCCTCATAATAATCGAAAGAAAGTGTCGAAAAAAAAATTTATTAATTTGTATTTTGCGACATCCTGGCAGATATACATTTTTTTAAAAGGATGTCCCACAACTTTTATTTTGTGTATGCTACGTATGTATATGATGTGTAATGTGTACATATAAAATATATATACCTATACTCGTATACTATACCTAGTATATAAATAAACACTATAGTATATATAAAATAATACATCTTATATATATTATCAGTTTCGTTTTTGAGTATATCTGTATATTTGTATTTATTAGTTAGTTATTCTTACCGTCTATGTCAAAATGTGCTAAGCTCGTCTGCTAGAAGCTCTTATTGCAATAAAGAGTACCTAAATAAATAAATAAAATCCACAAAAAATTACATTCAAATTTCAAACTTTCACGATCACATTTACTGCATAATAATCAATAGTTCTCCAACATAGAACAAAAAAGAATGAATGAATCTAGAGCCTAAAATCGCTCGCTCAACCTTAAACCTTTCACACCGCTCACTAATACTTCACACTAATGAGTAAAAAACAAATACGAAGCGCAGTGAGACTAATAAACTTTCAAAAATATATATCAAATATAAAAGCGCATTCAGACTTATTGATCTGCCAAAGGAATCAATTACAAAAACTGCACCATAAAGTACTGACCGAAGAAATTAATTCGATTGGCAAAGCAATTACGTACAGTCACGATGCCTAGTGATTCACGACATTTATTACAATATAAATCATGAAGGTATACGTGCGAATTTACATAGGCCCTACAAGAATGTCGATAAACATGCAAATTATTGACAAGGAAATTTAAAAGTTCGATCGAGGGCACCTACGCCACGGTTAAGTGATGACAGAGTATTTTAATTTGTTTTCGAAACTTCAGAACTTCGACAAAGTAAACTGAATTTTAAGTATTTGCTTGTTCAACATAAAATTTGTTTGTTAAAAAAATTTGGTCGTAAATTGCCTGTAACAAAAATTGTTTATCGTAGATCAAGACACAATTATAAGACGTAAAAGGTTGTTTTAATTCCTCCTTAGAACGTTTATCACTTAACGGGCATCTAGTCTATTTCCCCAATAAGTAAAATTTACTTTGTCATCCGACCCTAATCTCTAATATACTCGTATTTCACCATCTTAGGACCGAAGCAACATCATTTAGACCGTTCTGTAGAGGAACTACAAAATATTTCCCCATAACAGCTTTGTACTCGTACATAAAACGTTTCCTCGTGATGCCTCCGTAATAAAACAAAAAAATAACCGAGACAATTGCTCAAATAAGACGTCCACGAGGGTGCATAATGGTTTCTTTTCGTGGCTAGAGTTTGGAAAATCTCATACACGTAATATAAAATATGGACCGCGGACCCTCCTGCATTAGACGAATCGCTTAAAAGCATTGTCTTGTTTTTCTCACGAAATGAGATGTTGAAAGCGTACCGTCTTTGAGCATCCCTTGTTTTGAAGCCAACGAGCCCGATACTCCTTATACTTTATACGTATTTCGCCTTTATAAAATGTGTCTTGCTGAAACAAAGTAACGTAACGAAAGAGAACGTGCTCCTATTTATTTGCTTTTTCGTAAGATATTACAGTTGTAATGTTATTTCAGACTTTTATGTCGTTAACGTTACGTACGCTAATACAAAACTAAAGATAAACAAGAAAAGAAATACTTTGTTTACTGAAGCAAGCTTTCTTTGTAACAGCATTATAATATGTTTTATCGGTAGTAGAGTTTGTACATTCAGAATCTAAACATTACTGCTAATAAAAATTTATAGTTATATTATTATTTATATCAGTCACAAAATTAATCTTAATGCGACTGTAGGCGATGATTGGAATGGCGTCTAGCTGTTGGAGCTTTTAATTATAGCAACCATCTTCATGGATAACTACGCATTCGCTTATTATTTCATTAACTTTGGGTGTCCTGCACCTTCGTTTGTCACGCAGTCAAGATTAAACGTCAACAAACTAGGTTACAATCACAACAATATTTTTTCTAACATGTTTGTCCTCTTCGTCGATAGCAGTTAAACATAGATCGATGTCGCGTGACTCAAATGCACGCTGCAGACCAAATCATTGCAAATTTTCTGTAGCAGCGTCCCCTCTAAATTACAGACTGTTGGAGTCGCGATCTAGTGACGACATAACTCATACCTATTCCGGGCGTTATTAAAAAGCCCCATTCGTTTTCAATTTGCAAACATTTTTTGTTTCATTTTCCAAAGGGGTTTGTTTCATTTAGTCCGTTAGTCTGAGCTTCAGAATATAGGTTTGCTATTGTTGTCGCGAAGCATTGTGATATTCAGGCTAGTGGCAGTCAACGAGCTATTTTCTCATTCACCATTATGCCGTTATTATTTCCATTGTTCAAGGTACTTACATATTGTCTTATTAACGCACTAACGTACAAGAATAGACAGTCTGCTTTGTATTACTCATACGCTACAGGTGAATTTATAAAATCTGAAAAACACGTTCAATGTTTATAGTTCAAAATGTGTAACATTGTTTTTGTATTGACAAATATGTCCCAAAACTTATTCACACTTCAACATATTACATACATTTATTGTACAAAGCATTTTAACAAACATGGGTGTTAAATGCTAAATATAGAAATATTAGATGATCGATTTTTTTTTGTATATTATTTTCAACAGACGTGACCTACAGTACCTACCCCGTGAGATGTTATCGGCCGTGTACCGTAATACATTAATCTTATTCCCTTCGCAGGGAACTCAAAGAATCTTAATCAGGAGTTCGACGCCCCTCTTTCTCGCAACTATGCGGAAAGAATTATCCATTATTATTAATAGTGATGCAACGGAAGTGTCGTAACGGAAGCGAAATCGGAAGCGAATGTGTGAAAATATTTTTACGGAAACAGAACAGAAACAAATGCAAAAGCAGAAGTCTTGATAACTAGCGCATTAGATTCATCATTCAGAATCTTGGGCCAAAAATTAGTCTATCTCCTACAACAGGATATTATCTATTAGAATGAAAATGTTTATCGAAATCAGCGGCTTAGAGGTGACTTTACCTCTAAGCCGCTGAACATTCAAACTCTGACCCACAAAAGTAAGCTGAATGTCGAAATTCTTAAACACTGGGGCAGCACTGCCTATTGACTAATGATAGTAATAAACGACGGATTACGGTTATCCGTCACGGTTCCATCAGGTTCCGAGAAGAATGTAAAATGATTCTAGACTAACGATCATTTTACATTCTTCTCGGAAAAGTTCTGTATAAGGTTTTTTTTCCTTAATACATAGTATGTTCATTTATATCAAAAAATGAAATGGCGGAGTCGTTTTCGAAATTTTCCTATTTATTATTTTAAACAGTTACCGACGACCCGCTATCGTTAGCAAGCCGGCCCTCAGGTGCCATCCTTCATTAATCTTATTCCCTTCGCACGGAACTCCAAGAATCTTAATTTGAAGTTCGACGCTCCTCTTTCTAACAACTATGCGTAAAGAATTCTCCTTTATTCATCAAACGAGAAGCGAAGGCTATCCGTAATATTATTCTGATGTTTGGTATTTGATATTTTAAAAGTACTTCTGACTTTCAAACTTTCAAAATATGAAGCGAATATCTTTGTCCTCAGAAGTAGCAACGAATGTATCTAAAAATTTATATTATTGAATCCCATTCGTTTTATGTTTTCGGTAGATGTGAATCCCATGTATTTTATTACGAACTGCAGTTTCTCCTTTTACAATTTACAAAAGAGTAATAATGAGAGCGAATAAGCCGATTTATTAAATGCTTTAAAGCAGGATGAGATGAAATACCATAAGTAAAACATTTTGATGTCTTGCGGAGACTGAAGATTCTCAACTAGAGGTGCTCGAGCGTGTCTGAGAGCCTAACTTTGACCGACAAGCAAACCATGGCGTCTTAATGAAGTTCTGAGGTTTCCTCGAACTCTCCTTCGAAGTATAATGAAGCTTAGACTTAAATGATAAGGTTCAAATTACCTTGCCCAGCTTCGTAAACTTGGTCAATGTTTCTCAAAATTACATTGAGCTTACTCATAGGTATTACTTGGTGAAGATTGAGAAGTGAAGTCTTCGTGTACATTATACCAGATATAAGCACGATAATTTATGCATCAAGTGAATACAATCGAGTGTAACATAAATAAGTGTAGGAAATCGACAATACATATCTGGGTCGTAGAATTTCTTACATTTTTAGCACCGATTATTGTGAGGTCACCCAATAATTGGGCTACTACCATTACAAGTCCTAAAACTACACTTTTTTGCAACGGGTGAGTAATAATGTCGTTAAAATTTTATTGGCTCCACTTATAGTAATGCGATATTTATGATGTAGGAGAAAGAACCCCTGAAGTTTATTGTTTCATGGTTGAGAAGTGGCCATGAATATAGTGAGCAATTTATGCTGTTGTAAAACTGAACAGTGACCATAAATGTGAAACTTGTAGAACAATCGCACAAATCTTCTATATGATTCTATAAATTTTATGTCTGAATCCTAATAATAAGCATACTCATCTTTATTATTATTATTCAGACCACAATAATTTTGTATCAGGAATATGATATAAAAAATTATGGATATATTTTTTTATACTGATTACGACCATCTTATAATTATGTATATTAATATGCACATAGAAAACTTAAAGCACTATCTATTAACTCCTTCTGAACTGCAACTACTTTCGGGACTTTGAGTAACCATTATATAATAAAAATACGTTCAATCAATATGGATATTTTGCTACGGGTGATAAATAAACATATAAATTAACTGCTGAATGGGCCACGTACCTAACTAATTGTACCACTTGAAATTTTCATTAGCTCGTCACATTATAGTGTTTGTAACTGTGTATTTATGTGTGTCTAGCTTTAGTTAACTAGCGCCGTCTATTTATGCATTTGCAAGACAAGAAAGATCTGTGTACATATTTCGTAGATACAAAATAATACCATCCTATAATAAAAAATTATCTTCGATAACATTTATCCAGCCTAAACGATATTCTTGGCAAATCCACTCGATTTGGGTCAATGTCACTGCCATCCATCATTGGCCGGACGTGGCGTAAAAACTGAACGTATGAATCGCTTCGTAGCCACAACCATATATCACTCATGCACTCGTCAGATATTTGGTGGTTCCAGTTACAAGGAAACAGCGGGGTTTATCATAAGAAAAATAATATACCTACGTACCTACAATTATTACTATTACTACTACTATTACACATGAATCAAGCTAACTGAAAACTGAAAGCGATGACATGAAGAATAGAGAGGGAATATGAAAGAAGGAGATCGTCATCATTAGCTGAAAGAACAGTTAAAGCATGATTTAATTACCAACGAGTCGTGATTTGATGTTCAAAAACTTAAAATTAGTAGGAACTAAAGGAAATAACAAAAATCTAGCGGTGAGACAAAGTATTCTAGTCTCAATAGTCATATTTACTAAAGTCTATATTCCAAGCCACGGTCGACACAGCCTCAATCTTACTGTTTTCTTATTGACAAAATTAATCGTGTCTCTCAATAAAAAAGTAACAAAAAAGACAAGCCTCTTTAAGTTATTCACATGACCCGAATTAAGTAGAGCGTGCTATGACTACACAGTCCTGCTATGAATGACATACAAATATTCTGGTGACCTCTTTTGAGACGCAATTTATGGATTGACAAATAATAAATCTGTTTATAACTTGTCTTTAAATAATAATAATAAATAAACAACAAAATACTACAAAAATAAGTTCTTAGCTTACGAAACAGAACTGGTGAAAGCTTTTTTCCTTACCTTTTTAAACGGTTTTATTAAAAAAAGGTAAATGATAAATAAAATTTTTAGTTCGTCTATTATGCTAAATATGCAGAATAGGCCTTGTCTGTGAACCTACAAATTCTGGTCTCTTAACGAGGTAGAGAAAACCAAAGGTACACATTCTGAGCGACTGCATCTTCAAAAGTCACAGACTGGACCGAACGGTTGCTCCTTGTGATGTCCAGGATCTGTTTGCAGGAAGCTCTCGCATCTTTTAGTACATTCTCGTTGCAAAATAAAGTTGTAACTAGATTATAGCTCATTTATTCACTCCGGCCCAATATAGTAACAAGCCAGCCATTGACTGGCGCAACGCAACCAATGCTAAATCTTTTTGCATTTTGCACATTCTTTATACAACATAAAAAGGCGTCATTGTTACAACACACTTTTCATAAGCTTAAAGGAGCTTCAACACACTTTAATATTAGCATAGTGAAGTGAAAGCGCGCACTTTGCCAGGGCTGAGGGGTATAATCGGACAAATGAGATTAGGCGCCTAATTCCTTGATTGATGGCATAGCACCCCTTGCTTTACGCACGGTAAACTTATAATTTGAGATCGCCTGACGTGATAAGCGACTGAGCTTCAGGTCAGAGTTGCTCTGTAAGGCTTTTAAAAAAATTGGATTAGGGTCGTTTAATCAATGAAAGTACAATAAATAATTGAATGATTATTATAAAGTATTTTAAAAGGTGGATTGAAAAATTAAATTATTAAAGACTTCAGATTGAACTAGTATCGTATTTAACCGATTGATATCCTATTGAACCTAACTATCAAAATCGACCATTGCCTGTGACAGACGATTATGATTCCATTACGAGACGATTGCAATAGCAGACTTGAGAACCGTTGTTTACTGCTACAACTTGACTAGTTAAATTAAAATCTATAAAAATGACAACACTGATTTGCAGGCATATACAAAACAAATATAGCACGAAGTTCTACTGTATGTACTGTATGTAAAGGTTCGGGGCGAGTTAGCAAGTAATGCCGCGATCCCAACTAGTTAATTGTAGAACAGAGGCTATACTCATAAATCTCAGTCGACTTAACGTCGGCAGTGTGAAATATTAACCGCACGCCGGGTTTGACGCCCGCAGTCGCGAATAAATAATAAAATGCTGTGTGTACACTTACAATACTACTTACCCGTTAAGGTGCAACTCCAGCTCCATGCACTATGTAGTTTGTAGCCAGTTTTAGTCGACTTATATTTCATGTACATTTAAAATTGTTATAAAAGGTTTTTTATCTTTATATTCTTCAAATTTCACTGTTGAATACACTAGTTTTTGCACACAAAATTTGCTTATAATATTTCGAGAGAAAAGGCCAGCGTAATGGCTACACTGGTACCTACAAAACAATAATTTAGACAGTATTTTTATTGTAATACTAAGCAAAAATCCCGACCTTAGTATAAAACTATTTATAAAGTGGCGTATAATTTTAATTTTTATTAATTTACTGCAATAAATTTACTAAAAGAAAAATCATAATATTATATACCAGTCTTAAACTTTCATTGGTCAATCCCTTTACAGAACAACCTGGGAACTTTATTTCCCACGCAAGATTAATATGCTCTATGCGCTTTAACTTATAATAAGCAAGCTCAGAATAAGCAATCTGAAGTGGCAATGGGCAGGCCACATCGTTCGAAGGACCGACAACCGATGGGGAAGAAAAGTCCTCGAATGGAGACCGCGTCTCGGTAAAAGGAGCACAGGTCGCCCTCGGGCCCGGTGGACTGATGACCTGAGAAAGATAGCGGGAAACCGCTGGATCCACAGGGAACAGGACCGGACTGAGTGGCGCCACTTAGGGGAGGCCTATGTCCAACAGTAGACCTCCAAAGGCTGATGGATGGATGCGCTTTAACGGAAACTAGAGTTACAACGCTTATAATGAGAACGATTCTGTATATATCTCCGCATAAACTGTATAATGAAGTTAAATATATTAAATTAAAAGACCAATGTATATATAAGCTTATCAATATAAGCTGAACTTAAGCAAAAAAGGCGCATAAGCCAAATAAAAAAAAAACTAAGTGTAAGGTAGTAAGTGAGTGAGTTAAAATGTTTTATAATTAGTCTAATAAAGTAGGTATTTAGATCGGAATATATAATCAGTGTAATTGAGTGTTGATTCCTGATTTACACGAAATAATCCCGGTGCAGGATTAAATGATGTGTCTGATATTGGATGATATGGTAATTAGCAACGAGGATTATCTATGTGTTATGTTCTATCAATAATTACTAAGCCATTAATAGTAGATTGTACTCAATATAATTAGGGAAGGAATTTACAAATAGGAATAGGTACTCGTAATGTTGACAAAAAAGACCTGACAAAATACGAGTAAAAAGCTACGAGTATTAAGTGCATCTATACCTTGCCTTCGAAGTGAAAAGAACAACAATGATGACAGCGTATTTTGGGTACACTTCCGGAAGGTAGTTATCATCATCATCACGTCATTGGACCTCAGGGTAACTTATTAATTTTATTTGTAGTAAAAAATCTTTATGATAATTTCTTTCTTTTTTTTTTAATTGTTATTTATTTATTTATTAAAAATAACCCTCCTATTCGAAATACAGCTAGGTATATAACTGCTGCAAAAAAAAAGGAAAACTTCAGTCCGGCTTCCGTTTCGCAGTGAATTGATCTGATGCGTGAACGTAGCAAAATGCAACTCCGAATTTTCTGAGGGCATAAAATACGAGTAACACTTCAAACGTCAACTGTATTCGTTTCAGTCAAATAAAATCGGCAGCAAATGCAAAGTCTTTTATTGCTTTTCGTATTGAGCCGCAGCGATAACTTCTTAACCCTAGTTGACGTAGGGTGAATAACTCGAGTTGACAGTTGTAAGGGCTGAAACTTCCCCTTCCGCTTATTGACCTCACACCCTACGCAACATGCAT
>DWQK01003667.1:0-11283 GCA_018231225.1 Noctuana stator | reverse complement strand
CGGTAAAGGTTAAACCGAATAGTATTCGGTATTCGGTTATTCGGTGAAACCACTATTCGGCGCATCTCTAGTACCTACCTATATCTATGTACTTCAAGTACTTCTAACATCAACTATACCTATTCAGTTATTTACCAATAAGTAGAGAATATCCATCGCATAAAAATATTCTATCATCAAAAATTATTGATATTGTTCAGCACGCTTTTGTGAAGTAATGACCAATTTTTTTTTCAAGAAGACATTGAAATCTCTTACATTGTGTTTTACTTTACATTTCGACGAAGTTATAATAAAATGAAGTGGCGTAAGTGTCCATTTGAATGCACCACGAACACGTGTCGCGGCTTCGAGCGCCCCTGAGCCCCGAACGTTAATTTACCGCGTAAAAAATCTCAAAATTGTCCGGAAACGTGAGTTCCATCGGTAGTTGTCGAACAGATGTCGACATGTGTCGCACTCGTGGCTGTACGTCCGTGTCGCCGTGGGCTAATTGACTAGGAAAAATTGCGCCCGCCGTTTCGCGCCCTAACGTAGCGTTTGATGTATTGCGCGTTCCAAATTCCAAATTCATGGGTTCAGATTTCTAAATTAGATTTATATTTCTGTTACTGTACAGTTGGTTGGTTTAGTTTTTAATTTTAGAATCGTTTTAGATTATATTTGATTTTTTTTGAATATTTATTCTTAAATTATTATTAATAGGAAACTATGAGTCTACTATTCATTGTAAATTGTGTACGTAGTTGTTTTTGTGTAGTATTTTTAGTTTCTTTATGAATTATGATAGTAAATAATAATAATTAGTAGGTAGAATTCTTTTCTTTATGACAATTAATTTTTTAATATTTAATAGGTTGAATTCCTTATTTTATTTTTGGCTTGGCTCAGTTAGAAAAAGATAAATATGAACTCATCACAGTGTCTTGGACAACACAGTAATTATTACTAATTATATTGCGATTGAAATAATAGAAATGTGTGTATGAAATACATAATAGGAAAACCGATGCCATTCATGCTTGAGATGTCATTCACACCCATTTAAAAGATAATGCATCTATTGTCACCGCTCACGATAATCGTCACACATTACACATGCCTGTATGTGATGTTATCTGGTCAAAGCATTCGAAGTTCGAACGACTCCGCGATTGAAGAGATGTGAGTTTTGTTTATGGCTCCATTTTATCTATGGTTCGATTTCTAAGGATTTGTGTATGGTTTCACTAACGTGTTTGGAATATAATAGGTAGATAGTTGTTTTGTTTCATTTTGTTGTCTTGTTCAGAAAAAAAGTATAAATCTTTTTAAATTGATTTGCTTTCGAATAGATGAGCTTACTTTCGAAATGGAATACCAAATAATTTGAAAGAAAAGAAAGAATTTATTCACTAGAAAGCACTGCAGGAATCTCATAAAACATTAATTAAATGTTAAAATTTACAATAAATATTTGTTTTTTAATAAATCATTAATTTTTGCGTGCTCTCATGCGCTTTAAAATGTTATGTAAATAATTATTTTGAGGGTTCCGCGATACCTAAAATCATTTAAACAAATGGAAAGATCCCACAAGGAAGTCTGAAGGGGTTGGTTCCCCACAAAATGGGGAACTCTAGCGTGGGGTTCAATATTCTTTGAAGCTTACCTATCCACGCAGTACTTTTTATAAAAATTTAATACGTATAGGTAAGACTGAGATCAATTTATATACATATTATGTGTATGTATAAATTTTTACTTATTATGTCGACTACTTCAATGTTTTCTCTAAATTATGAAATATTTTACAATTTTTGATGTTACGAGTATGTTACATAATTAATAATTATGTTTCTGCTAATATATGTAAAAAAATTGCACTTATTGTGCGTAACCTTGCAGATTAGGATATGGTTCAAGTTCTCACTGGCTGGTAAAACAACGATTTATTTAAATTTCGAATCCAAAGAAAAAACATAGCCAGCAACCAAAACAAGCGTCTGTAGGCACTTATAAGTTTTAATCTCTATCAGTTATTAACAGTAAAAAAATAGTGGTCCGTTACACCGTTAACCGAACGGACCACAGATAACGTCTTGTCTTTGTTCGGCACAAGATGGCGGATTAATTAATTTTGACAGCTCGCGGTGACAGAAGTGGCTTTGATGATAATGCCTTTTAGGATTAGAAAGCGGATTTTCGATTTTATCAACGCTTTTATGGCTTTCGAACAATCGTTGATAATAGCGGGAAACTTTTTGACTTATTGATGAATTTCTTTTATTGTCTCTTACGGTTTTTTTCAATATGTGAACATTCACTTGATTAAAAGATTTAATGAATAATTAACATTAGGTGCTATTAGAGGCTGGATGTGGGTGTCCATGGGTTACTTATTTATTCAAGGAAAACGTAAGGAAAACCAGTGACGATTAAGGTAACATCTAGCAAGCTCATTTGGTACACATTTAACAAACAAAAAAATTGCAATTTTCTCTCCTTCATCAAGGGTTGAGAATGCCATGAATGAAATAGTCAATGGACTTGTATTAGGAGCTTTTCTTCATAAATAAAGCCATTAATTACATCATAAAAAAAAATTCTTTAGTGTGGGCACTGAAATAGACTACCGTGTTAATAAATATGGTTATAAATACCATATTAATAAATATAAATGACCACAATTAACATCAAAATCATTAACATGCAAGCCTTTTGTCGATTTATATTACAAGTAATCAACATTTACTTACGTAAAATCACAATCCTATAACCAATAGTTTTCGATCAAAATGATTAAATATTCCACATAACAACCAAATATATATGCAATATCGGATCCTAGAACTTCCAAGTAACAGCCAAGTAAACTACTATATTATACAGCATAGCCTAGCATATGCACAATTTACGTTATGTTCCTGCTAACTTAGATCAGGAAATTAATTCGTATCTGCCATCAAGTATGTAATAATAGCACGCGGGAAACTGCATACTGTGCTAACTTGCGAACCTCACGAAGACATTGTGGATTAATTGTAAAGCAGTTTACGCATAAGGCAGGTTGCTTACCATTTTGCTGGACAGAAAAATCGTGCGTGGACTTGGACAACGTGCGTGGACAACTGAGAAAATCCGAGACAAAGATTGTAAAAAAAAATTGTAATTGAAGAAAACCTACAACCGATATAGTCTCTCTTTTGATGTCGGTAAAGAAAGGTTTGGTTTCGTATCTGTGTTATGTTAATAATTGGAATTTATTATTTTTAAAGTCTAATTTAGACCCTATACAATTTGGATATTGTGTATCATAAGGACATAATTGTGTAGTTCTTATTTTGAAAATTGATAGCACATATTGATGAGATAATAAAGTAATTGTCATTTAAAGAAATGAAGGGTAATAAAACATTGAAAAATACTAGATTATTTGACTTAACGTACGTTTTTAGGTAAAGGGTCGTATTCTTTAAACCTACAATCACGGATATTGCATACTGTGCTTTACAATGTAGCTATTACGGAACACAACAGAAGCGTTGTAGCAAAAACTAGAATATAAGTCGAAATATACCGTGTTATGGAACTTTAATACGAAAACAGCGCTGACACGATACACGATATCGTTTTATGAGATACATGCGATGGGGTTGTATCCGATTTTATGTCCTTGATGTGACAGATTCAATGACGAGTAGATTGATGCCAATTGTTCAGACATTGTAGAGGTGATAACCTAGTAGTTAACAGTTTGGCTTCTTATTCGAGATTAACTTTTTCCAGTGACTTGATCCTCATGAACTTTAGGAATCATGTCTTAAAAAACTAAAAATCAAAAATATACAGAAATTTCGATACAAACTTCACCCCCCTTTTTCACCCCCGTAGGGGTTGAATTTCTAAAAATACTTAGTGCTGACTTTGTATAGTCACTAAATTCCGGGCCGCGCCCGACGTTGCTTCACACAACACAATACACTACCAGCGGGGCTATGCGCGCTTCATATGGCTTATAAGCTATGGTATACCTCATACTTGAGAGAGGAGAATCGCCCCCAACAGTGGGACGGTGATTGGTTGATGATAATGAAACATTTGGTACATATACTTTACCGTATTATCCATATTCCCAAGCCAAGGAGAAAGGAAGGTTATCTATATGTAATGACAAGTAATGTCACTTCTGTCAAGTGATATTATTTCTAGGCAAATAGCGCGATAACGATGACGTAAAAGGGCTTAGGTCGTGGTACCTTGACCGTTAAACGCTAGTATCTATTGTCCTCTCGGTCGTATCAATAATGTTTTATAGTATTTAATGGTAGCATTGTAGTTTATTGATTTTGACAATTTTGGTACTCTACAAATTCAAAGTCATAATGTCATTATCGCTGTTTAACAGCAGTCTTGAATTTTTTATTTCTTCCTGGAACACAATAACAATAGTTCTTACAGGGAGAAAGAGCTTCGGCAGCCGTACCTTCTCAATAGGTTCGGTAGTCATACCTTCCCAATCGCGGTAGTCCACCATTTAGAACCTACATAAAACACTTTATAACTAAGCATTACTAGCTATCACAATAACTGCTTTATTTAGTGCCTACTCGTTTATCTTAATATCTCCCTCCATGCCAATAAAATCTTAAGTAGGTACCCAATAAACAAAGTTCGTACTATCTACAAGAATTAATGATAATAAATTCTTTTCCACATATTAAACGTCTAAATTAAATTAAAGTGCTTTCAGCGGAGTTAGTTAAGCTTTTTCAGAGGCGAAGTATCTCACGATTTCAATTTATACCAGCACTTGGGAGCTGCTTCGCTCGATCAATTTACGGACGAATGCCCTGCAGTGAACAGAGTTGTACTTACAAGTAAGTATTATATAACTAGTATCTATCCTTCAAGTAAACGCCATTCAAACATCTGTTCGGCAATCTTTTTCCCACATTCGAGCTATTAACGCCAGTAATTTCACGAGTTTTGCTACATTTCATTGTTTTATTACACCCCTGCCTTGGTCCGACCGAGAAAGGAAGTAATGTACGGTAAAGCCTCCGGCGGGTAATATGAATAAGAAGGCTATTTTATTGTCTCGGATGTTCCCCTCAGAAATAATTTCGGTCGGACCTCAACTTGAAGGTTTATTGTGAGATTACAAAATTATACACTTGCGCTCGTTTGAATCTATTAGGCACAAAGATTTGATTGACGCCTTTTATTAGTTGGGGTGCTTCGAAACTCAATAAAAAGTTGTTCGGGAACCGTATTACGGAATAGGAGGTTCGGTTCCGTAGGTTATAAGCTCGCGAGATTACAAAGCAAAAAAGGCGGGCTTTTCAATCTCGCAATCAGCTGAACAAACGATCGATTTACGTAACACCGCTTTACGAGGTTTCCCACACCGAAATTCTGTCTGTGGCAGCCGATGTTTTCGCTTACGCTAAAATTCGCGATATATTGGCCTCTTTCCTTACAAACTCGACGGGATTTGCGTGTGAAAGGAGTAATGTAACGGTGTCAGCGACAGAGTCGTTAAATTCGGTGACGTTTGGGATCGTGGTGATACGACAGTCTTGCTCCCAGGGTTTTACGAGTTTTGTATGACTCCGAAATCGGCTCGAAGGTTATTTCCCGGAACTCATTTGAGAAGTTTCGCATCATCAAAAGTGGCAAGTCGTATGCCATTAAATCGGGATTGTGGCTCCGAATCCTGCGGTGTCTGTTACGTTTAAAGCAACATATTCTACTCATCTGTCAAGATTTCACGCAGATTTTACTTGGTGCGCCCGGGTAACAAACGTCAAATTTGCCTTAACACGCACCTCATTTCGTACAGTAAGTGCCTACTCACATTGCTCGGTGTAACTTGGGTCTATTTGCGGAGATCAGAGCGAAATAATGGAGGGTTATTTGGATGTGTCACACACTTTCCTTTCTAGTAATACCATTGTCAGCGCAAGCAATAAACATCAGGTAAAAATTGGATCCCAAACTTGTCCCTTTGCATTCAGACGGGGATATTGTGTCTCTTTCACTAATTGGCTCGAGAGGACGAAACAGCTACGTATTCCCAACGTTACTGAAACACGATATAGGTATTTATTTATCTTACGAAAAGGTCGGCTGGAATTCGGGACATTCAAACGGTATGAATTAGGTATGTTTTAAAATAATTGCTCACTTTTATTTTGGGCCGTATCTTCAAATAAGACACTTTAAGCGCAATCGAGTTCGCTTCTTTTGCTTCGGAGTTAAATTGAGACATTGAATGTTTGCCATTTTCTTTTCTCTCCAATTCCGCGCCATAGTAAAAGTAAAAAGGTTCCCCGATACCACCAGCATGGAGGCAATATACGACCTCGCCGGAGCGAACCATTTCCTTTAATGTTTTCATGAGTCTCTAGAACTAAAGACCGTGTAACAACGTATCTATTCGTTGCCTTTTAATAGCCGAAGAGCGAACAAACGGGCAAGTATTAAGTTTTATCAACCATCTGCACGAATGTCACGTCTTTATTACTACTTATTCTTTGGCCTCATGAATGCAGTGTTGGTATAAAGGGGATGGAAATATGATTGCGTCCCTCTCCTAACTTGTGGTTCTTACCGCTCGGAAAGGTTCACGAGATTGTGCGTCCCTTTCGTGCATAGGTGTTCGATTAAATAAAAAATGGCGTACCTGAACCAGTCCCCTGACATATTTATACATTTTTCTTACTGTGTAGGGATTTTTTTGTTACGAATTTCTCGATTGAGATAGAATCGTGAGCGTTATTAAAAAAGTTTCCCGCGTAATTCTCGCGGTGATTTTTCTGGATGGCCGCGAATTTTTGGCAATTTATCGCTTCGCTTTTCAAGTTTTCGCGTTTTTTGTGTAAACATTGATTTATTAGGTGAATTAGAGCGTGCGATGGGCGCCGTGTAAGATAATTAATGTGCGCGGATATTACTTTTAAATGTTAAATGCTTAAAGCCGTAATGGAAATAGTGCTGTAATGGTTCAGTAGCACGACAACGTTTTAATTATGTACGTGACACGAAAATAATGTTTTATTTTTGTCCAAATGCAAATGAGTTCAAGCTAAAGGGCAGGAGTCACTAACACAACCAAACGTAAAAATGTTTTCTATTTCCTATCGTTATATTATCTAAGCCTTAGAAGGAATGTGAAGTTCTAAACGCAATAAAATCACCTCGATGACTGGCCTGGACGCTAGATTTCATTAGATTTGCTCTCGCAAATAGAAACAAAACAGTGACAATTGACAAAGATAACATTGCAAGGAATTGAACCAGAACTTTTCCAGAATTCTTCAACTACTGGGTTAACAAAACGAGTAAGTAAGTTTCCATGAATTCGGAAAAACTCTCACCACCTTTGCGCACTCAAAAAGTGACTCCACCAGATTTCCATCAGCGTATCGCATAAACAAAATCCAAAAACAAAACGAAATGCAGGAACGAAAGCTCGATACAGCACAATAGAATCCAAGCGCGGGATCGAATCGTTTGACATGCCAGCGCAATTTGGAAAATAAAAACTTTCGACATGGTGCGCTCTCAGCTGACTCCGCTTTACCTTGTGTTAAGATTACCAGGTGTTGAGGGTTTTGGTGGACTAGTTTGAAAATAAATTGAAAAAATAATTTGAAAAAAAAAACCTATGTTTTGAATTGAACAGGACTACAAATAAAACTAAAAATTGCAAAAATAGAATCATACAGATAATGCCTGTACTAAAGAAAACTACGAGTATATCTTGCCTTGCTTGCCCCTTCATAATTGAAACACCATGTTATTTATTCTTTTTTTTCCACATATTAACTAAAAAACAGCTGTAATTAACACTTAAAGTAGGTAAGGGCACTTGTCTTACCTGCAAATCTTTTTATTTATGACAAAACAGATTTTTGGTTCCGCTGTAGGAGTCGTTTGAATATCGGAGGCAGAAGTGTTATCAAAAGTTGTCACGTTCTTAAAAGACATGACATGTGTAGTTTGCTTGGCCAGCATGGCCTATGGCCGATTCCTTCTCACATTTAAGACCCGTGTCCAGTGAGACTGATGGGTTGATGATGAATAAGACAAGTATAAATTGTTATAGGACAGACCCTAAAATCAAACAAACTTGGACACCATTCGCGATGGCGTCCATAGGCTTTGTCCGTTAACTTGCGCAAAGGTCGATTATTAGAAGTAGTGTTTTTCGTTCGGCGCCAAAAAACAGGTAGCGAAAATGAATTGTGAAGGACCAACTGCTTGGTTCGGCGTTTCTTGCAGGCTAGACTTTAGCCGCTAGAGTAATTGCGAAGGTATTTTAGTGCGAAGGAAGGCATTTCCATCATAGCTCTTTGAGTTATATACGAGTTATTACTACGATTTGAGTTATTACTACGATTGACTATCATAATATTATTAAGTTACGTTATTGTTACTTCATAAGTAAGGTTCCAAGTTTGCGTTTTACATATTATATTCGTATTCGTAATTACGATAGGTACACCTTACTTATAATAATTACGAGTACCTTACGAAATAAAAGTGTTCATTATTTATATGGTTCAGCACGAACAAATGTGTTATCGATCACGAAATTTAAAAATGGAAGTTATTATCGTACAAAAAAATACAAAATAACGACAACAATAGCGGTATTTTAAATATCGAACAGATGTTTACAATCTGCACGGTGTAGAGGTTAATGTTTTAAGGATACGCCAATCGAAAATATTCGCTGACTTAAAAACAACTTCCAAATTTTATTGCAGTTTCGTCAAATTTAGTGCCTAATATGTATTCTACAAGATTTGTTGTTATGACGTCAGGGGAGGCTACCTGATGAAGGGCGCTGTCTCGCCCTCCAGATAAGAGTATTAGTTTTAGACACTTAGTATTGTTCTGTTATCAATTATCAGTACGCTGTCGAAACTTTGGGGTTGAGGAACAAATCATTGCATCTGAAGTTAGCAAGTTTGTTTAAAGGGGCAAACAGTATAGGTGTGTGAAGCTATTTTCATCATTAGGGCGTTTTAAATAAGATACTGTTTGCTTTGATAAACCTAATATTAGGATGTGACTTTTTAAAGGGACAATAAGAAGTATATTTTTAGTAATGAATAGTTATGTTGCTAGATAAACATGGGTGCCATAGACACACACAAAAATAATTAAACAATAAACCAGACTGAGAATAGAAATTTAATTTTTTTTTGCCCCACCGGGAATCGAGCCCTGGACCTTTCGAATGGTGGACTGGCGTAGTATCCACTACACCACGCGGGTCGTCGACAATATACATATAATTCGATTAAATACAAACAATAACATATAATTAACTTAGTTTTAGCTTTATATCAACGAGACATCTTCATTTGTATTCCAAATCAATAATTTATTTAGATGAAGAAAGTTTTAAGAGGAGTTGATTAAAATACTTGGTCTAGGAGATTAGCATGACAATGAACTGAACTGAAGTTCCTTTCATATATCGTTGGGTATAAACTTAACTTAAGTATTAAGTCAAAGGTTTCCGTCTTTGAAAATTGCGTTTATGAAAATATCACGCACACGCCTAGCTGGGAATCGAACGTCTGTTAGTGATTAATGTAGATTTCTTTTCTCAGTCTGGATGTTTGTGTACCTGTCTGTGTGTGTGCATGGTATCCGGGATACAGGCAATCCAAAGCTGTAAAGTATAAATCAAGAGCAGCAGTCCAATGCTGTAAGTAAAAAATTGTAATAAACGATGTATACTAATAATGACGTCACGAAGCTACATCTGTTCCGTATTCTCATGAACTCCAAAGAACCCTAATACTACCGTTTAGGCCACGCCTGTCAGTACCATAACAAATCGATTGGACTTCCCCGAAACGTTCCATTTAAATCGGCATTGTAAAAACTATCCCTTTCACTCTTCAAATTCGCCGACAAGTGAGAAAGAGACAGCACAATAGGCAATTTACACAGCTTTTAGGCGAGGTCGTAAATCTCTACTTTCGCGTCGATCCCTGCGCAAGCGCATACAAAGTGCTTGCTTCGACTTGTTCAGTAAAAGCGTACTTGACGTGTCTTTCGGACGGGATAACTCGTAATAGTAAAAAATATTTTTTTTGTCGGAATTATTAGTGAAGTCATGGTCATTTGTATTTATATACCTAATATCATGGCTTTACAATTACAAGGAAACCTTTTGAGGCAGAAGTAATGTATGTAAACTGTTAGGAATATATATTGTGCTTGATTATTATTTACATATAATAAAATTTAAGTGTAAAAGTTCAGCTTGCAAGACCCACTACTCAATATTAAATAAAAGTCCATTAAAACTAATAAAGTACGCTTTGACCGGACTACACACAAAGTGGATGCGCCGACGCACCAGAGATAAGCCAAATGTGAAATCGAATAGGTTACTTAAACATATCTTATCTTGATAATAAATAGCCCCGTGGTCAGTACTGGTCTAAGAAATGGTTTGCAATATTGTGTTGGGAAATAGGGATGTCCCTACTCCAGACTCAGAAATGGAAACTCCAAATAGGATAGGTAATAAGTTTTATCCTATCTGTCGGACATGGATTTACATGTGTTGACCAATTAACTTTACGTTTAGACTGTTAACTTTTGCTACTCATCTATGCGGTGATAGCCAGTGGTTTATAATATGCCTTTTTATTCGAAAGAATTGGGATCAAGGCCTAGTCCCAGCGAGACACAACTATTTTTACTACTTTTCTAAGTTATGAGAGTTTAAAGCAATAGATTGCCATTAGATGTAACGATAAAGGGAAACATTGTAATAAAACCAAGGGTATGTGCGGCAACGAGGTGGATTATGGCGTTTAGGAACTCGTCTCATATTTGTGAGAAGACCCGTGTCCAGCAGTGAGCCTGATGATAAAGAAAACGTGATGGGTTCATGATAAAAAAATAGATCAGTTAATCTTCTATTTTACTACCACTTCGATAAAAAGTGTGACTATATGTGAACTCTTAATTTTCTACTTCCTCAGTAATTTCTGTCCATTGATCTAGCCTCAGAAACGCATGGTCTCAATTTAAATATAAATTCTTCGACTATAAAACCTTATACATCCCTATTGTTAACAATCAGAGCTGATAACACTAAAGAACTTTTCACGCTAAGAGTAAATTTGCTTTGATAACAGATATACTTATATACATATTTTCTCTATCTATTCTATTCCAATAAATGCTATGCATTTTTCGTCGACGCCTTAGTTATAGTCGTATCGATGTTGCATGAATTATTTATGCGAAAGATAAGATTCG
>DWQK01003666.1:0-11283 GCA_018231225.1 Noctuana stator | reverse complement strand
ATTAACTGTGTCGTGGGTTCCATGGACAAACACAATGAATTTTATTACACAAATAGCATAGAACATAAATTCACATTTCTCATTTAAAATCCCTTGCGAAAATTTTCCTTGCTCCCGTCGGAGCTAAAATTCTTCATTTAAGCTCCACTGGAAATCGAACCCAGGACTCTACGAATAGCGGATCAGCATAATAACAACACTACTCAGGTCTTCAAGCTATGTAACGTAAATTGATGCCAGTACAATACTTGGTTTAATAAGTTACTTCGTACTGCGGTTCTGAAACTTTGGCATACGAAAAGGGCTTATCAACTTTTTTCAATATAGACTGATGGATTACTTTATAACTTCTTATGATAATGTAGCAACTTATTAAATTAACAAGTAAATTCTTAGGTCATGTATCTTTCTTCATATTTTATGATTAGTTCATATTAATTTTATTTTACACAAGCGGCGACAGAATAAAACATAGATGAGTAAGTCAATCTACAAATTGGC
Organism: Noctuana stator; assembly: GCA_018231225.1. Classification (NCBI taxonomy): domain Eukaryota; kingdom Metazoa; phylum Arthropoda; class Insecta; order Lepidoptera; family Hesperiidae; genus Noctuana; species Noctuana stator. The sequence goes on along the minus strand of DWQK01003666.1, from coordinate 10,782 downwards.
CCAACGTAAAGTTTCATCAAAGTACCCATTACCTACATGTAGAGCGTGTTCATTGACGCCTTTTTATGTCCCACTACTGGGCACGGGTTTCTCCTGGAGAAAGCCTGAAGTATACTACTACTCGACATAACCACGCTGCTCTAATGCGGATTGGTGGAGATACGGGTTAGTGGTCAAACCGTGTTGGATGTTGTCCTGCCCAAAGGGCCTCCGACCAGGATTGACGTCTGTTGTCCAAAGCAAACGTGCCCTCCGAATCACGGAAGCGCGCATGAAATTTGCCACTAGCGGTGACCCATCCGAGTACCGGCCGCGCCTGACGTTGCTTAACGATGTGATCGCTTGCGATCCACATTACCAGCGGAACTATGCGCCCTTCGACAAATATTACTTAGCATGTTTAAAACAATCTCACTGACTTCAAAGAATACCTACTCACGACGGCATATATAAATACGTCGGTCTCAATCCTCCGGGACAAGGGAGTCGTGGCTCTGTAAATTTATACTGCAACTATGAAACGCACTCGAGAAATATTCACAGAATTTATTTTCCTACTGAGAACGCAGATACATCAAAAGTTGCAACAGTGAGTATGATAAAAGGCAAGCTTATAAAAGCGTGTTAAAACATTATTATGCCAGAGGAAAGTACCTAATATAATTATGATGATTATAAAAGAAATAGAAAACTCCGGCTTCCAGCTTTTAACGAGGTGAAATAATAGAACCTGTCATAATAATATACGTACACATGTACATAAACACGTATGGTTTTACGCTGAAACAGAAAATCTACTTTTTCAACGTGTTATCTCTAAAAATTATTACAGGGATGTGCGTACATTGTTTTTCCAAAGATTTGATATAATGGGTCTCGGTCTTCTGGCATAGCGTATGAAAAAACAGAGTATTTAGGTATAAAAAGTTCGTGCGTAAGTAATTTAAAATTCGAATGGAAAAAAAAGATCAAATATTTTTATTTATAATGAGAAGCCAAGTGAACTTGCAATTTCTTTGATAATTTTTTTTATAAAGCTAACTTTAGAACTTTAAACAAGTAATGCAAAAAGCGGAATTTATGCTAAATATATAGTAGGTTATAATAGTTTGTTCCTGTGACTTCGCCCGCATGAACTTTAGAATCGGGCCCTAAAAATCTTAATTATTGGACAAAGGATTCACTTTGTCCCATATAAACTTTGCTCCCGTTTTTCACCTCCATAGGGGTAGAATTTCGGAAAATACTTTCTTTTCGGTTGCGCACGTCATACAAATAATACACCCTCCAAGTTTCATGTATTTACAATCAGTGGCTTAAACTGAGTGCTGATCCGTCAGTCAGTCATTCAGGACAAAGCATTTTAAATGTATAGAAAACGGCTGCCGGGTTAACTGGTTCTTAATTTAAAAAATCCACTTAATTTTTAGGGTACCCGTAATAAATGCCTCTGTCGTTACACTACTCTGTCTACCCAAAAGCAGCTCGTATCAGTAGGACCCGCACGAACAAATAGATTTATATGCAAGTGATATAATGAAATGTTGCTACGTTATTTCATTATGAAATGTAGGGGGCTATTGTTTGAGATTGTTCCGGTTAGGCGTTAGTTATGGGGTGGTTTTTGGTGTCGTAAAAACTCGTGAAATGCGGCGGGAAATTTCTATATGACTGGGTCGTTTGCCTGAATTTGGATGAAAAAATTGTAGTGTTCAGAAATGGTTTTTTCGTTTAGTAACACTCTCAATTTTAGGTATGGTGAAGAGAAAATAGCATCTGTAGCCCTAATTTTGATTTAGTTGGTCCATCCTATGTTTTGTCAGAAGAGAAAAACCTTCAAAAGGTACGCGGACATCATGAGAATGATACTGAGTTATATTTAAAAATTGTAGAAATTAAAAATTGTAACTCTTGTCACGTAGGTACATATTTAATGGAAATTTAAGACTTTATGGTTTCCTCGTGGAAGGCATTGTCAGAACTGGACCAAATTGAAATGGGACCAAACAGGAATCTTCAGTTTTTCAATTAAAAGAGAATCATCCAATTCAGTTCACCCAGTCGAAAGTTAACAAACAAACAAGTTAACACTAGAAGGGCCGAGTTTCCTATGATACCTACAAAGACCGCAGCCGTCATTTTGACGTTACTAAAGATTTAATCAGAATACTCATAAAATTATTGTATATTTCGCTATAAAATAAAACATAATGATTAAAACTTTGTGTTCTATTAATAATTAACAATTATAGCACTTAACTAATGTTATAAAACTATAGTCGAATAAAATTGAAAACGTGTTGCTTTTTTAAATCGGTTAAAATAAAAAAAAACGCTCCTGTTTCCTTTAGAAAACTAAACCCGAATGAACTAACAGCTGTTTCTAACTCCATTCAAATTGTGTAATTATAATGTAATGATAAATTATGCAACTCTGTTTAGGACTAACCCCAGCTCTAACTTCATGGATTATTGTGGTCCTTTGTTTGTTCAAACACCCTCGGTTTTGGCAAAGCCAGGAAGTTTCAGGCAACATGAGGCTGACGTGAGAAGAAAGGTTTTCATTGTTTAAGAGATTTATTTACCGCTAAATCTACTAACGTGGGTCAGTGGCGTTGACTTATTGGAAACGGTAGGTATAATGAAGCATTTAAAAGTAGAAATAGCTTAATAATTATCTTGACGATCAATTATGTTGACACTAGATGGCGCCCACGACTTCGTCTGCACAGGATTAGTATTTCAAGGAATTCACACAATATCTTTATAAATTGTAGCCAATGTCTTATCCTGATTTATAAGCTATATTATTGTAAAGTTGAATTATAATCCATTCAATAGTTTTAACGTGAAAGTGTAACAAACATTCATCCATCCATACTTACAAACGTTCTCGCTTATATTAGTAGGATTTAACTTACAGTTTCGGTGGGTCTAGGTTCGCTTCTAGGACAGATAGATAAATTTAATATAACATACAAACAATATTTCGAATTTCCGGCACTGCATTCGTTTATTAATAAGTCTAACTACAGAAGTAGATAAGTCTAATTGTTTTTACAGAACCTCTTTGTTATGTTCTATCTTGTAGCGTATCTTAATACTTTTATTAACAAAGCCAATAGATCTGATAGCTATAATACGTAACCTTTAAAGTAAATCTAGCGCTTAAAACGATTTCGCAAATCTTAACTAGCTAATACCGCTGCATCGTATTAAATCTTGATAAAGCTAGCTTGAAACAGGTTAGAAATAGAGCAATTTATACTAACTTTAAAGGTGAATAACTTAGATTTTCTGGAGATCAATTTCTGAATGTTATGACCGCGATTTTCTTAGTAAAATTAACTAGCTTATTTAGTTCTCTGATCTGAGGCGTCATGAAGTGTGAAGAGAGTTAGATCTGGAAGAATTCTTCTTGTTAATCCATTCCTTTCAAAAGATATAGAAAACCCTATATAGACGACCCGGGTTCAATCCCCGGCGGGACAGTAACTTAAATGCTGAATTTAAATTTCTGTTCCCGGCCTGGGTGTTTGTGTAGTTGTCTTTGTGTGTGTCCATGGCACCCACGACACAGGGAATCCTAGTGTGGGGCTGAAAAAAAGAAAAATTATTAGTGTGCAGATTTAGATACTTAGAGAATACTAAAAGTCGCCTACTGCTGGCGACGAGTTTCTGTCCATAACCGGTATCCGGTATCCTTGGAGCGTAATCCGCCATGCTCCATTGACTCTGCAGATTGGTGAAGGTGAAGTAGTAGAACAATTTCAACAAGAAGCCATAGATTATATTCAACAACGAGGAAGTTAGTAAATGATCACTTGAGTCCCCAATATCAAGGAGGAACAGAATTAAAATTAAATATGGTATTAAAAATTATATAATGTATGCGAGCACATTTTCATTCATGGGTTAATACAAGAATAATTATTGTTATTCGCTTACAAGCATACTTCGCTGTTCTTTAAGCTAGAAACATACTAAATACTATCCGATATAACTGGCAGCAAAGGCTCAACGGATAGCGTGTTAACTCTAGTTGCTGATACTTGCATTTTCAATTCACAAAAGTATTATGTATTATTATTATAAATAGTGAATGTTATCATGTTATCGACATCTATACAGGGTGCAATCGATAAGTGTGCACAGGCGATTATTCCGTAACTCAGTTTAAAGTTTTTTGATATCTGTAACATTTACGGAATAATCGCCTGTGTACATTAAAATTTAACGATTACACCCTGTATATTATGTTTCACTTGTCAATTGTCCTTTTGATTAATTATAAAAAATTACACAAAGGGATGTCTCTCAATTATTCAAAAACAGTTTCAACTATTGTCTAGAATTTTTGCCTTAATAAAAGCACACACAAATCACGAGTAACTTGTTTTACCATAATCTAAATGGCCAGCTTGAAAAGAAACTACAGGTTGTAAAGTAACATTCTTTACCCGGCAAGGACACATCGGTTCAACCGCCCCGATGTGACGACTACCCGCAGTTTGGCCGTGTAAAATCGTAGCTTGCAACGTCAATTAATTTGTATCCAGCATAATCTTCATATAACATGCCGGAAAAGCAAAGATTATTAAAATGAAAGCCTCTTCGACATTGAGGTGTTTTGATGAAATATGAATAAATATGAATATTTCCCCTTCGCTTATGGGATCCTATTACTTCCCGTGAATGCACGTGAGAGATTAACATTTTCCATTTCGCTTACAATGATTCTAAGTAAGAAAGTAGAAAACAGATTTTGTATGACATTTGAGCAAGTATACTAAAGCAGACGATTATGGTCATGTCCCACTGCTGGGCACGGGTCTCCTCCACCACGCTGCTCCAATGCGGATTGGTTGGATTGGAGATACGTGTTAGCGGCCAACCCGTGTCGGATGTTGTCAAACCACCCAAAGCGCCTCCGACCAGGTTTAACGACTGTTATCTATCGGCAACAACCGGGACCGACGGCTTAACGTGCCCTCCGAAGCGCGGAAGCGCGCATAAAATTTGCCACTAGCGGTCACCCATCCGAGTACCGGCCGCGCCCGACGTTGCTTAACAATGTGATTGCTTACGATTCACACTACCAGCGGGGCTATGCGCGCTTCTGCCGGGCTATGCGCGCTTCTACCGGTATCGGTTTAGTTACCGGTTTATCAAGGGTTCGATTCATAGCAAGGCAAGAGTTTAACTGATTAATTAAAACTGTTCCCGGTCTGGGTGTCTGGGAAAAGCATAAATTATCAGAGAAAGAAGTTTTTAAATATCTTTTTGCAACTTCGGATGTTCGATGGAAGCGAAGTCCATAGTCAAACTGCATGAATGGAGAGCGGGAAAAAGTGTGTCTTTTAGGCCGATGCTTTTATATTTTATTTGATGTATAATAAAAAATACATTACGTTGCATTGTATTGAGCTCATAAAAGCTACTTAAGTACCGAAATGGCGTAGGAAGGTGAATACATCGGGCGTGTGGAGTTATACGTAAATATCCTTCTTCATTAGTTACGCTCTCCACATCTTACATTCATCATGTCACGTCAACAATAAGGATTTATGATGTGCAATTATAGCGGGCTGCGAGCAAAAACGATTCTGATTGACATAAGGCAGCGAAGGCCGCGAGATCCTGCAGTGGGTGTAGGTACTTTAAGAAACTTTAAAACAGGATAGGTATACATGTTTTTAAAGGGTTTTTTTTATCGGCTTTTCTTTAGTCCTATAATCAAATCACTTCCCGAGTTACGATTGTTAAAATTTTGCATGCATATTAGGTAAGTAAGTAAATCAAATGACAATCCAATATTATCATGATATGAAGTTGATCTAATAGAGCCAAAAGGTGGCTATGTAATGTGTAGATTTACATAGCCACCTTTAGTCAAGCAGGCATCTGTCAAGTCTACTCTACAGTATCACAACTTCGTAAGCCCATTGGGTTTTACATCGTCTTTTTAGTTATTTATTGGTGTTAATATTTAGCAACATAAAAGTTTTTTTTTTGTTAAGGCCTTGTAAAGACAATATTATTACAATATTATTACTCGAAAACTTTTATTACAAAATGTTCTTAGTAAAAAGCAAATGTTACTGATTTTACGCTTAACAATTAAAATAATACAACCTCTGACAACTGCGAAAATTATTGGACCTTACATTTTTACTGTATTAATTGTTGGCCTGTTTAATTGTTGGCCAACGCGATTACATAGGGTCTTAAAAGAATATGTACCTATTAAATGGCTGAATATTATTCAACATAGAGATTGTCCAACAAAATTAAAAACTGTTGGCATCCCTTACATACGAACAATCAGTGCCAACACTGCCAACCAATAAGTAAACGACATACCCTATAATTGAAGAACGCTTTCTGGAAGGTATATAATTGGAATTATAATTGGGATGTGACGAGGATGCGCGTGCATTGTTTTCACTACGTGCTCGGAATGGTAGATAATATATAGAGACGATAATATACCCATGACAGAAATTTTGTGAGAACTCTTAGTAATGAAACAGTAAATCGATCGGTATATTTTGTACTTTGGATTCCAACTGCCACGTTACTGTCATCCAACTTCTCAATTTATTTTTGTTATGTGTACTGTGGTAGTCGGCCTCTTATTCGATATAGTATATATAATAAGAATTCTTATAGGATAGGTTCAGATCCCAGTATAACATTAGTATTTCTATTTGCAATTTTTCGCAATATATAAAACGAAGTAAAAACAATAAATGCCATAATAATTGGATTGCGAATAGATAATAAGCAATTAAAACAGTAATCGGATATCATTGGCACCTGCTCTTGAATACCAGAGGTTTTTGTATGACCAGGATAGGCGAGAGAGGCTTAAATGGACCATATACGTACAGATGACTTGGTTGTCATGGATTAACTCATCCTAACAACACTACAGCTCCAGGATCTAATTGGCAGATGCATTAGGCTACCACCTGGCACTCAGCCTGGCAGGAATACCTAACCATATTTGTTTATTGAAGACTGGTCTCACAAGTAATTGGGATAACTTCATTGCTAAGATACGAATTTATTGATGAAACGTGTACGTTGTGAATTTTTTAGAGATAGAAGTAAAATTTAACATCTGTTGCTATTCGTCATTTGATGAAGTCTTAGCTAAAGTTTGTTGTATTATTTTAAAACAAACAATCATGTCTTCTTGTTGTTTTCTAATAACTGTAGAAATTGCTTGAGAACCTACGAATAAATTGAGAATAGAATTGCTTTACTTTGGGTGCCATCAGTGTGGAATACGTGGAATGTCGTGTTACTTTAGCAAAATCGATTCGCAACAATACCTAACTGTAAATAATAATCGCTACTTTCAGTTTATTGCCCCTTTCGAAACATGAATATACTAGTCATAGACTTGTATAATAAATAAAGGTAAAAAATGCTATAGCCTGCGGCATTATGAATATAAGCAATTAAAATTTAAAAATTTACTACATTACAGGATTTTGTCACGATGTCTTATCGTAATAAAGTCCTGGGTGGCCGAGAATTCTGTATAATGTTCTTGAAAGGCTTGTAATACCAACTCATACTTGGCCAGCGTGATCAACTATGGCCTAACACATTCATATTTTGAGGGAAGCCCCATGCCCGGCAGTGAGAGCGTGATGGCTTGATGAAAATGTTGATATTATTATCAGGTATATATACTATAATCAGATTAATATTCTGTGATCCCTCATATCGCCTAATTAGGAACAAAATAACAAGTATGAGCAAGTCATTTGGCTGGCACATTAAATCGACACTTTTGCATTGGCTTTATAAATCGATCCCTTTACATCTGCCCTTCAAATATCAATCATGAACGTGGGTCTCTTTGTGCGAGCCGCGCTGGGTGGTACGCTAAGTAAAATATTTATTCAACCACTGCACCGAATGTTGCCATATCGCCTCCAATTCTGTGGACGTCCTAATTCAAGGAAATAAAATTATAGTTTACATATAACACGCTTTAATAATCGCTATAGATCAAACGAGCCCAATCTCAATGATTTTGCATCACTTCTCTAAAAAGTTTTTGTAGTTACTTTCTGGCTTCATCATTAGAACCTGGATAGATTTTCTCTGATACACTCTCAATTCATATATTTCGGGTCTAATTAAAACTAGAAATAAATTGACAACACAGAAAAGTCATACTACTATGGACGTTTCTTATAACCTGTTTTTACTTAGTATTATTCTGTTATAAAGAGTAAAGTCTCCCTACTCACCAAATAATGGGACACTATAATCACAATGGAAACATATTTCAAAGACGAACTGCCCACATTGCCTAAAGCAGCGCACGCTTCTGCTCCCCTGCACGAATGCATGAAATTCCATAAAACACAATGTAACCATGGTGTACGTTTATGGCCACTAACCTAATGCACTCATAGCTTACTTTCAATTTAAAAAAAATTATACGCCTGGCACCCTTACCGTCGCTTTGGCAGACTGGTCTTATTTTTCCAACTATCGCGTAAATTAAGTAAAAAGTTCTGTTAAATCCATTTAAGTTAAAAAGGAACATTTTACAAACCCAGAAACTGTGTTTAACATACCTACGATTCTCAGGGAAAAATTTGACATCTGAGAAAAATCATTGGCGCTTGCTGATGCGTCCACTCGAATAAGAGAACCAATTCTTAACCACTATTCTATCACCGTTATTGTAAAATAGTTGATGATAAATACAAGAGCAAAAAACTATTTTCTGACCTTAAAAAATTTATAAAGTTATCGATTGAAAGAAAAAGTTGAGTTGCTGATGCGGAACCGAAGTCTGTTCGAGAGCTCCAAGTTAAGCTAGTATCTGAACATTTTTTATTTCGCGACTTAAGGGCGTGACGGGGAACATTTAAATGATAAGCACGCGCATAGTGAGGACTTGGTTATTTCTCAGAAATAACTATTCAAAATTAGACTTTATTACCTTTGCAATAAAACATATTTTGTGTAACGAAATCTTAGTGAGTAGAAACTTGTTTCTGTAAGTATTAGAACAAAAAGTGGGCACATCGAGAACCGAGTTACGCAAGAGTGGAACTGAATAAAAAGTGGTTTCCCTTTTAAGCTGAAGGAAGTTCAATAGCCGTCGCCTGGAAACCGGAAAGGGAATATACAAGTCTCGTTAATACGGTCCTCTAAGATTACCTACTGTTAATTAACGCTTACGTTTGAGTAGAAGTTTTAATTAAGCTAAGATCTAGGCATTTGATCGCTTTAACTATGTAGTTAAAGTGATTATTTAACGATTAGCGTGAGATAAATATGGATTACCTTCCCTACTTCCAAAATGTTTCTTTGTGACTCAACTGGAAGCATAACCTCAATGAAAGACAATGGTTAATAAATAAACAAAATTATTTACGCTACCACGGCAGATATAAGATATAAGAAAATGATAAAAGGGGACATTTGAATAAGTCTTTTTGCCATAGAAGATTTTAAATTTCCTTTTGTTCCTTTTTCCAACCTCAAATTGTGTCTATCGAAGGTGTATATTATATTTAATATTATATGTTATATAAATGAAACTATTACCTTTAAAAGTAATAAATAATGACTAAGTAAAAGTATTTTGCTTCGATCATTAATTGCCATCCTACGGTTCCTGGATGTAATTTTCAGTGAGGCAGAAGTTTAAATGATGAATTCAGATTTCTGTTCGCGGTCTGGGTATTTTTGATTATTAATTATTTTTGTGTGTGTCCATGGACTTGACCTAGTGTCTGGGTGTAAAGCATTATTTATTCATATTATGTAAGTATCATCTAATAGCTAAAATGTAATATGTGTTGTGTGGGGGAGACGAGTAAAACGATGAGAGGCTGGTATAAGACTGTTTTATTCAGAGTAAAACAAAGACATATTATAAGCCTTAACTAATACATCACAAAAAGTATATCGTTGAATGTAGGAAAGCAAAAAAACAGTATAATTTTCCACTTTCAAACTAAGAATGCTTAGTTTCGGATTTCGAGCTCTAGATATCCTTTAAAGGTCTGAGAGAGAACAAAGTTAGAGATTGGAATTTAATTCTTTTCTGTGCCTTTATATGCAAATCGACAGCAATTTATCAGAGTACGACGGCTGAATGGGCGAACACTTTCTATTCTACAAGGGAAATAAACTGAGGCGTTGCGCGTGCGCATCTATCTGTTGCGATGATGTATGGAATTGCAGTGCTAGGCGTTCGAGAAATCGTATCTATATTCTAATTATTATAAAATTTTGTATGGGCTATTGAGTCCGACTTTTGTCTTTAGTCTTTATAAGATAATCAGTAAAATATTAGGCAAAAATTCCGAAATCAGTGCTATCAGAAGGATCAAAATGGCTAATAAAATAAATAAAAACACTACCCAATCAGACACAAAAGCATCGATAAACAATAATGAAGATGTTCCAAAAAAGAAGCATAGTGAACGCGCCAGTGAAAATTATTATGTATAAAATCAATTACAGATTTAATGGAAATAGCCACAGGAATAAGTAATTGACTTTCGATGTCATCTAAATCATGTAGAGAGCTTATATACGTCGATGCGGCGTTATTTATCGCGAGAACATTGTTCAGCCGACACGATTTGCGATATATCTCATACCTGTGATTAAGTAGCGTACCTGGGATAGTTAGGGGCTTTACGGTAGGTAGATAAGAACTATCAGTTACATGCAAATTATATTCAATTATTGTTTTGTGGTTTAATTTTAATAACATTACTCTTTGAAGAA
>DWQK01003665.1:0-11286 GCA_018231225.1 Noctuana stator | reverse complement strand
AATTTGTTCGCACCATGTTTTTGTATTAATTGACTGATCCGCAGAAACTAATACAGTTATTATCACGCTTATTAATTAATAGAGCATGATAAGTATTAAGCTTCTTACAATCTGTCTTCTTACAATCATTTACTAAGTAGTATTAATTGAAATAAGCTCTACAAAAATATACTTTCCTTAGGTGCTTTATTACTGATGCATTTATTTACATAACTCCCACTAGTCCCACTTCGCTTTTCTATTTATTTATGAATCTTCTTCTAATACGTTGTCGCTGAAATTACTACGAGTATAAGTATATTTAAATTGTATTGTTAAGCCCGTTAGTGTTATTGTTGTAACATAAGGAGAGTTTATAGCGTTATTTAAATTGATATAAAGACCTATCTGTTCGCTATATATAATCTATTCTGTAGCAAGACTAGCAAGATGTAATCTAAGCCGATTGAAACGCCCTAACTCTTGCGCCGCCTGTAGTATAATACTCGTATGTATACATTGTATCCGGTAATTTCACTATACTGCTCTATGTCCAGACACTTGCAGAAGAAATATCAAGTTGAATACGCAGTAATCGGTAATGTCGGCTGCATTACGTCGGCCTACATTAAGTCGGTGTCCCATGAACAGCGCGCACAATAGCACGTGTTTACTACCGCAATGAAAATGCTAGGTGATGTTCATTACTATCATTATAATGCTATTAGGTAGTAGGTACTTTACAAAATGTTGTCTTCATACTTTCTTATCTCCTAATACATTTTCTGGTATATTTTCCTAATTTTACATAGATTTCAGCGCCTTTATCTCAAAAGTTTTCATTTCTAAAATATTTCGTTACCAAATGTGTATGTTCGTCGGCGAATAAGGGACCCATTAAATCAGGTTATGAATGAAGAATCACCTTCGAAACTGACATAGGGCCTTAACTCAACCCTCACAGAAAAACGATTAGAGTAAATTGGTACGTCCGAGTGTGAACAATTTGGACATTTTATAGCGTTCAGAATGGCTATTAAAATGGTTGTAAGCTCTGACCACGATAGAACCCGCACCACGTTGTTGGATCCTGACCGACTATAATTTAATATCCGCTCCAAAAATAATCCAATTTCCTCAGCACCTAATGCGCTTGGTTCTAATTCTAGATGTTTCAGCTTTAGTTCCTTTAATCTTATGTTCTAATTAAGTAAGACCCATCTTCAAATCCGACGTTAACTTGTTAATATTATTTAGTTAGGGAAATGCAGTGAATGTGAAAGAAGATTGGTTCCATCCATATACGCACGTTAGTGGCCCAGAGTCTAGTTTAAGGTATTTAGTGCACCTAGTTCTGCAGCTTTTCCGTAAGTTCCTTCAAATGGTATTGACGAAGACAGCTAGGTTACTAGAGTGATACATATTATAGTGACAAAAATAGTAGGTAAGCGGATCGATCGAAAGCGAGCAACATTTATTTACGACATAATTATATTACGGATTTATAATAATTCATAATAAAGAATTGAATCATTGAATCTATTTATAACCTGAATGATTAACTAAAGCGTTTAGCGAAAAATAGGTTAAATTTAAAATAATGTATGGAGTACATTTTATAAATGTCAATGGAATACATTTTATATACGATATCGCAGCTGAAGGTCGTACGCTCGTGCAAGGTAGTCTCGAAGGACTCGCCTGGCGTCAGCAATTGTCCTTCACCTTTTCCTTCTATCTTTCCTTCCTTCCTTTTCCCTCTTAGCTACCGAAGCATCTGTATTTATGTCAGATTACGTTTAGGCATCTCCGCCAAGTATTTCTCTTTCCACACGGTCGATACCGCGATATCTGTCTAAATTCTAATCATGTTTATGATTATTGACGTTTAAAAGTGGCAAAATATATCTAAAATGTAACCAAAAAGTGCGGAAGCCGTTGCAATTCATGGTGTTACACATCCGGAGCTGTAGCGTCCCTTTTCGAGGTCGGACCGTTCGTTAACGGTTGTCTGTTGTACTGATTCATATCTATTATCACGGTTAATGAATGAACCTCTAATGACAAATTGATGGCGTGTTGCTCTAGCATAGCCGAGACAAGCGCGAATGAGTTTGGCGCTTTATCCATTTCAACGTCACCAGCTTACTGATTAACAAACTTATCTAGACAGAAAAAAATTCAGTTTTATAATTACACGAATGTGAACTTAAGGGAATAAAATTAATGTTAAATCAGGAAAGAAAAGAGGAACTGAATATGTCTCGATTATTATAAAAATGGATAGAACTATGGTAAGAGTTCTCCGACTGTGTTTAAGGCATCATTGTATTTTAATTACTTCGTAAATTAATTACCTGAATTTAACTTTCACCAATGCAAAGTAAGCTTACCTACTCTTAATGTGTTTCTATGAAATAAATTATCAATATTAGAGGCAAAGTCGATATGGCGATATACTGTATAATATACAATACATGTATATAGAAATGAATAGATATGCAATACAGTGAAATCTACAATAATCATGACCATTCATGACAGAAGTATGAAAAGAAACAGGATAAAGTGGATTCCGTAAACCCGATAAGCATAAAAACATAACCAAAGAAGGAAGCATAGTTACTAAAACATATTAATTGCATTTTGATATTATTTGTTTTCTGCACAAAGGGTTAACGAAAAGTTATTAATGCAATTACTTCTCTTGAAAGCTACACAATAGTCGCGAAGCAAAACAAACAACCTGAGAACGGACTATTAAGAGTGCACAAAGGAATATAACTAGCGGAGTATTGAAGCGGACAATGCGTTGGTAACGGGACAAGGCACTAATTGTGGACCGTGCACTAAGCTCTTCCGTTACCCGCTGTGCCGCTGAGCAATAACACTCCCGGGAAACGCCGGCCGCCCAGCCGACATGCCGACATTCAAGCCGACACGCCGCAATGAAATTAAAACCACCTAGTATCATCACACTACTACACAAAACAAAGAAAGAATAAAGCAACACCAAATCAATACTATAAGTAAAGTTGGTAAAAGATTGTTCTGTTACCAAGTTCTATCAGAAGTAATAAAATTTAAAAAAGGCATAATATGTTTGGGCTAAATGAACACCAAGACCTTAGATCATTCATTTATTCTTGGGCACTCTAAGTCCAAGTCATTTAATAGACCAACATTTTTCAAAAATTCAAAACAAATAGATGTTTCTTGAATTAAGGAGCAATAAAATTTGAATCAACGCAGACATGTATTGTGTAAATAAGCATAATTGATTTCAAATCAAATTAATACCAAGACGTGTGTAGTTTACGTTGATCGTGCTCAGATTTTATAATGAGCGGCTTAGTAATTATGGAGCGAGGTGGCTTTTAGATCTTTCTAGTCACGAATTAGGAACATGGCGCTCACGTATTATTTTGTAACAGTTACTTCAGCAAATATTAAGACTCAAACACTGGGTGGCACACATGAAATAACTAAATAATAATAAATAAGTCAAAAATTAACTGTTATAAAAAAAATTGTACCTACATTTACCTATCATACAATAGACGACTAATGAATTTAATCATTATCATTTAGCACATTTATCAAAAAGTCAGGCAAGAAATTGACGACTTTGAATTGACATTATTTTCTGAGTAATGGGGTCTCGATCCATTTAAAGATTGTTACAGTGACTTCAGGCCATGTCTTGAATATTGTTTGTCGTTAAAGTAGAAACTTGTTCAACGCAGGGTTAAAACAATATTCTCTATAAAATATTCACTCTTGAAAACTCTCGTCTCAATATCGTATCCAAAACAAACAATAAACAAGTCTGTCAGTTATGTCGGTGTTTGTTTACAGTAAGTTTTAAGTTCCAACAGAATTGTTGACTAATGTAACACTCAAGCATTCCATACGAATGTGTATGTATTGATACTGCTCTTAAGAGGTCCAATTTGTATGGTAAACATCAGGAACTACAGCTGAGTGTAAGGTACACGTGATTTATTGGACAGGTGTTCATTCCGAACGCAATTGCAGCTCTTTGATGTTGGATAGACTGATGAATGACATAGTAGGTATTCCACCCACGCATGCTTAAATAGCGACCGTGCATTGACTTACAATAAGAGCTTAAGTATCTTCGATACTGTTAAATCCTTTGTCAGACTCCATTTAAAAATGTCCTCTAATATTATTGTAAGTACTTATTTTGAATAGATAGAACGATACTTCGTTAAACAGTTAAACAAATTTTACGAAATCAATACTTTAATGTTGATTTTTTACATGTTTTACAAGCTTTTCGTTAGTTTTCGATATTACACTTTGAAAATTTTTCTGATTTCCAAAAAAGCCATGGCATAATAGCTAAATCCGTAGTGAATATGGAACGCGTCCGGTAGGTAGGTACGAGTGGCAAGCAGGAGGCCTTTAAGCACGCAGAATGCTTGCTACTGGAGCGACATCTCCAGAGGAGACATGTTGAACGAGCACTCGACTCGCGGCGCGAACACCGCTATACGAGCGTGCATTGCGACTTGAGCAAAGTGTTCTCAACTTCAACCGGGGACAAGGAAAACATTTCGCACGTGAACTCCGTCTTAAAGGATTCAACGCCGTCTTGGAAGAAAATAGCATGGCCGTTAAAATTTAGAGAAGAAAATATTAGCTAAAAATGTTGCAGTAGACAAATTAGCAACGGATGAAAATAAATTCGAATTAAGAATTTATATTTGTGTGGAGAATATTCAGACATATCCAGTAATTTATTGGTAAATAACTTAAGAGCTTAAAAATCTTGACAATGAGTTCAGATTGGAACTTCCATAAAACAGAAAAAACAAGTCTCAAAATAGGTTCCGGGCGATATGGTTAAGCAAGACAAGATATAGATAATATATTTTAAAAGCAGTTGTAAAATCCCCACTTGTAGTTCAAGTAGATGATTGCAGTCCATCGTCTTTAGCCATAAAGTTTGAACTTTATGGCTAGTAACATTAAACTATATTCCTTCAGTTTTTGACGCAATTAACTAAAAATATATTTTACAGTATAATACCAGTAATTGTGGAACAGGCTTGATGCCATCATGGTGCCGTAGTTGTTGTTAATCAACCAATTTTTATTTTACCTTGTATAAGCTTTTACGGGAATGAAACTAATAATAATTAATGTTATTCATTTAACGATTCATCAAAATCTAAATTTCATCGACCCAAATTAGAATGCCGTCGTTTGGAATAATATCAAATAATATTTGCTCGAAATTTTACTGGAGGATTATTTATAGACTGACGAGGATTTAGATTTTAAAGGTGATAAGAGTAGTGCAGATATTTTTGAGATGTTCTTAAAGTAGCAAGTTATAGACTGTATTTTTGCCATATTAAACTATATTTAGTTGACACACTTATAAGAAACGGTCTATATCGACAACATTGAGATGATGAAAGCTACAGATAATATTAATACGGGCTGTAAGGAAAACCGCGATATTTTATTACTTAGATTCGGAATATCGCGTTACCAAAGGTCCCGGAGTGTGACTCCCGTTAATGCATGCTCCACCAATCATCCGTCTCTTGTTACGCGAATACAGAAGTTATCTCAAATACATACATATTTATTTGTTAAACTGGCCCGCCGCCAGAGAAACTACTGTTATCTAACAAAAGAACGAAAGGGAATGGAAGTTGTGACCTTTCGTTTAGAAGCCAGCCGAAGAAGTGATTGCAAAAGGAAAGTAAATAGTTTAGTATGTCGTATGATTACAATAGCTGAATTTAACTGAAAAAGAAAACTTTTTAAAATAGCTCAACTCAACATTTCTAATAAAACATAGATTGGCCAGTGTCGTGTCGTGACTGAACTCAATTGCTTGTTATTTTTCCAATATCTTTTTTAGATGTACCTATAAAGTTTGGAGGAAAAGTTTACAATATATTTTTACGTTAACTCAAATATTTCTATTAATCTAATCATTGTCAACAATAACAAGTACATGAAACACAATGGAACTTTACTACGATCAACAGACGCTACGTCTGTTTGTCCCATATCACCTTATGTTTCTGTATACGCCGCAAAAAACACATTTCGCACGACCTAAGGAATGTTGATAGTAGTAAGAATCTAAATCGTATCGTGCCCGTTAATGGATTTGTGTAAAAAACAAAATGTATTGCGCCTACACGCACCAATATCTGCCATGATAATTACGAGTAACCCACGTACATGTGTAATGCGCGATACAACTGGTGTTACGCTGGCTAGTTGAAGTGTCCGTGGATGGTTGTTATTCACCATAGCCACGTCAATACGAGTATGAAGGATTTCCCCCGCGGTTCCCAGAATAACTCATTAAAAATGTGGTAAAAAAACCGGTTGTAATCAATTACGTTAGTAAATAATAATGTATCGTACCTACTCTTAATCTCAATGACACTCTAAAGCTTTCAATACGCTAAAGTATGTTCAAATTGTTCAACCATCGAGGTTTTTTGCAGATATTTTTTTTAATAAGTGTCTTAAGTAGCTACAGAAAAACAACATTAACTTTTTGTCCTTGGCCGTGATGATGTACTTCATTAAGGTCTTTATATTCCAATTCACGATACACCCACATAAGTACGCAATGAAATTAATTCACTGTCATAACACAACATTCAAATAAGGAAGTTGTTAATCGATTTTATGAGTACTAAAACCATTTAATTTTATCTAATGTTCTCACATAATACCCATGTATTAAAATAGAATAAACCCAAAGGTGTGTTCCAAAGAAATGTCCAAGGTAAAATTAACTCTTAAAATAGGGATACTATTGAGACTTATCTATTGGTAAGTTTAGCCCTAAGGTATAAATAAAAACACACATCTGATTGTAGATATTATTAATTTATGAAGGTATAAGGTACTAAGAATATAGATTGTCGATATAATCGCTGGTAGTATTCGTAGCTGAGTAGCGCCTTGGAATGCGTTCGAGAATATTGAGAGCAAGAATAAAAACCATTGCCCCCGTTATTTTCTAAACGTTGTCGCAAGGTTCTATGTTAAAATTTATAAGGCTTTAAAGTGTTACTAAGCCAAATAAAATTACAAATAACGCAAATATTTATTAGTGAAGGAACTATTTCAAATACCCAGTATGAATTCATATCATTGGATTAAATTTATCACGACCTCTGACCCAAACTGTCCTCGGTGCTTTTATAGCTCTCACCACTCGGAATGCAGTACTCTCGAATCGTTCCGTCCATTATTCTAGCGTCCATAAATGAATATTCAATACCGCACGCTTTGTTCCTTTGAGCGTATGGAGTATTACAATATAGTTCGAGCACTTTAATTAAAACCTCTTCAAACGTCAAGTTGACGTCTCATAAGCGTAATGTTAAGTGCACAAAAAGTTTGTAATGTGGCGTTAGCGTGCGACTTGGCGGTGATAATCACGAAATTTACTCTCCGTACGTGACTGGAGACTGTCAGTTTCTTCATTTATGTCTCATCTGAGTACCTACATTTGTGTTTCGTGCCAATGTACAGTACAGAGAATTGAAGACATCGCGGTGGTGACCGATGACTCATCACAATAAGACGCGTTCATCGACCTGCCCTCACGGTACGGCGCCGTTATCGCTAAAATTGCACCCATCGCCTGCATTTTTTGTGAATACAAATACATATATATAAATAAACTGCATTCGTTACGTTCCTTCCCACTCACTCCCTGAACAAAATAGTAGTCCTTGAATATATATTATGATTCAGCTTTATCGTTTTGTAATTGAAGGTATTTTTCATTGATTCATTCATCACAAGCTGGGTACGGGTTGAGTCACCGAAAGATTGCAAGTGAGTGACGTCATTGAATCTGTGAGTAGAACATAGTAATTCTGTCCTTTGCGAAAGGACCTTTTCGGGGAAGATGCGTGTAATAATGACGCACCATTTAAAAATAAGTATAGGTACATTTTTGGAGTCGTTAAAAATAAACATCATCATAATAACGCGAGATTATATTAAGTTATATTAAATAACTCGAAGTCTATTTTAAAACTGCCGGTGTCACGCGGTTTCAAACGCGTTAAGAATTGTGACGTAACGCTAGATAGCCTATAACCTTCCTCATTAATGTTAGCTATCAGACACAAAAAGAATTTTTCAAATCCGACTTGTAGTTCCAGAGATTAGCCCGTTCAAACAAACAAACAAACTCTTCAGCTTCATATATTAGTATAGAAAAATCCTAACAAAAAATCCGAAAATATTTATAAACGCACCCTCCCTAGGCTCGTTTATACAGATGTGGAATCGGCACCCAGTAATCCGCACAAACATCAGTCACCACAAGAGTATCAGAAAGGATTATCAGGGACAGGCGCAAAGGCTGCATTTGCCAAATTTGTTTTTCCATTACGCGGATTGGGTGGCGGGATCGTCTAACTAGAGAAGGCTTTATTAGACGTTTATGCATATATAGGTAACTACATATTATTATATGTTGGCGTGTATGTTTTGAATAAGACATATCGTGTTATGCCTAGAAAATTACAATGATTAAATATTAAAAATTACATGTCATTAGCTGCAAGTTTGAAGTTAGTATTGCTACCTTCGTCCGTTCTTCTTTTATACTCGTAATAATAATAAATTTTGGATTGATAAAATTTTTCGACTACGTTACCAAAACAACCAACTTCATAATTGTCACGCACAGACATACTTAATGCAAATTTGCAAACATGGTTTACTCATGGATGCCGTTATCAAAACTGGAAAACATTTAAATGAACCACGTGGTAAGCACCGGCTTTCAAATAAGAAAAGAATCATCAAAATCCATTCACCCAGTCGAAAGTTACGAGGTAACAAACATAGACACTTTAAAAAATAATACAATCGAATTCCCACCTCCACCTTTTTTTGGAGTCGGCTGAAAAACAGGTAATAATTATTGATACGGACATTCTTATTTATATAGAAGCAAAAAAGCTTATAATTTATATCGAAAACGATAGCATTATTTTATGACATTGATTATGCACGCAAAATGATGGACGTTCAATGAAAAATCCATGCGCTCGCTGGCCGACCGCCAGCGCTGTAGTATTAATTACTGACAACAGATGGCGGTGTGTCACATGCGCCACGTATTTTATGTTCACCTACCCGCATCTAGAGTGCATATTAAATTTATGTAAATTTATTTACGGTTACTTTATTACTGTAGTAAAATCACTGTAAAGTATTGAAATTAATGACGGGTATAATGATTTAGATTAAACAGTTGATAATAAAATTAAAATAACCTTTCTCACTCACGGCCCAAACTGGGATTTCTTGTGTTCTGTATATCATAGATACTCACGAAGACAATAACACAAAAATCGAGACAGCTGGGAATCGAACCCTTCTAATGAGGGATCCATAGTACACAGATCGTCAGAGGCCGAAAACAAAGACTGTTAGTAATAACTAATAATTAATGTAATATACTGAAATGGTTGAAATTAACCAAAAATTAATATTGAATCAATAATATTTTATGCCATTAGGCATTAAGTATGCTTCCCATGTAGTGTGCTCCTTGTACCACTTACATTAAAATCAAGTGAGTAAATAACATTAAGTGTGTGAAATACATGTGAAGTACATACGAGTATTTTCCACACACAAACAGAGACAAATATTGCAAGTTTCACAGTCCTGCAACACGATTCTAAAATTTCCAATTTGTCACCCGCCCCGAGCAATAATTCACCAACGAGTTCCGCGATCGATATTTTAATCTGAAAGCGTAAACATCAAGGGCCAGGGTCATCTATTAAATGACAGTTATCTGCATGATTGATAGCCTTTGTGTGAAAAATGTGTTCAAATCTGTCACATCTGAGCCTATCGGTGATTTGAATATCTATTTCAGATTTTGAATTTAAATTGGGTTTGCATAAGCATCGCTAATGTAGGGTTTTGAAGATCGATTTCCATATGAGCGCCCCGGGAGCCAAAAGCTTCTAACTACAGACCAGCTTATGCTCTTGTAAAAGAATTTCATAAATCGGTCCAGTAGTTTCGGGGCCTATCCAAGAAAAACAAACAAGCAATCAAATCTTACCTCTTTATAAGATTAGTATAGATTACCTGGATTAAGTACTCCTTAATTTTTGATTATGTTGTTTACTATTTTCCGTATGCGTATAGCATTCGAAGTGAATGGTTTATATCTTGACAACAATTAAAAAACGAAGTAGAAGAGGTTCCAACCTCACGGCTAAAGGCTCTCAATGTGAATGGCTGAACAAAGCACTAATACGTTTGTAAGGTTTACGACATGCGCGGGCGAGATGCCAAACCATGGATTTTGATTGCTGAACTCAGTGCTTACTTATAGTTGCAACTACAGTATTTCAGATTCAACATCCCCGTCCTTCTTCAAAATGTTATGTGTAAATAAGTGGGATCGGATTTTATTAGGGACATAACATTTTCAGAAGAATTTTAAGCGACTGCTTATCTGGCATATTTAGGATTTTTCATATTTTAACGCCTCCCTAAATATTCAATGGTTGATTTCTAGAGTTTCGGTAAGTGTCTACTGAGTGTAAGTCTAGTGATGTCACTATATAATGCTAGATTTCGGTAATCTTGGAAATAAAATCTTAAGTAGGAGTGGAATCGTCTTGGAATAAGCCTCGTAATCCAGTAGCAGAGAAAAAACAGATTTCTCCAAATTGTAGGTGTTAATAAGCTTAATAATGCAACATTGAGAAGGAACGCGAGATTATTAATTGCATTTCAACACGTACATAATCAAAGTAATATCAGCATAGTTACTTATAACTGTTTACAACTGGTATTCTTATCAAGACAAAACAGTGATAAATACTGATGGAAAAAACGAATCACAAAGGCATTCTAATCACGATAGCGAGGAAATAGTCTGTGAGCTGCAAGACAAAGTTTCAGAACTTGTTTAATAGCACCACGGCGCCAGTGTTAGTTTCACAGAGCCTGATAAATATCTAATAAGGTGTTGTTTAGGAGGCGAGTAAAAGGCATGAATGATGGTTAATAACTGTTTATTTAATATAAGAGTACACCTTTATATAACTTACACATTACACCTCCATTGCTAACAAAAAAAAAAAAAAAAATTTTTATTTATTTATTTTTTTTTTTTTTTTTTACGCTCTATAACTACATACAATCTTAAAGAGAGAGAAAAATCCTGGCAGGGTCGCCATCTAATAAGGTGTTGTTTAGGAGGCGAGTAAAAGGCATGAATGCTGGTTAATAACTGTT
>DWQK01003664.1:0-11286 GCA_018231225.1 Noctuana stator | reverse complement strand
GTATCGCAATACTCGTAACAGCACGAGGAGAAGAGCCAGTAGGTATGATGTAGCCGAGCTGTAATGGCATAGATGGCAATACTAAGAGTATAAAGTCCTTTGAAGTTCCAAGTACGAAGTAACTTCGATGATTTCGAGCCTGATAAATGGCACGTCCGCGCTTCTGACGCCTATGAGTGATGGCCCGCGGCTCGCCGTCTGATTTTTACCGAACAAACTTTTTGCTGAAAACGCTACATTAGCCACTTGTACCACGCTAACACGACTGTCGATTTGTGACTTTTTAAATGTATATATTATGTATTGTATTAAGAAGAATGATTTGTTAGAACCCTTTTATTGAAGTAACATCTTTAAATGGAGCTTTAATCGTGACTTGTGTTATATGATAGGCAGATGATTGGTAGACCATAGAATAATCACTCTACTGTGCCGCTAGAGACAAGATTTTATGTTCGAGTAGGTACTCTTATAAATTTAAATTTTGTTCCTAAAAGTTTATATCGCCATTCCAACTTTACAGCGCTTAAATATCCCTTCTGTTTTAGTCTTAAAAGAATCAAAAAAACGATTTCTTATGACTAAAATTACACCCGAATTCCGTAGGGTACGCAAGATTATTCGCTCAACCATCCCCGTGGTGACAATTTCCTTATGGCCGACATCATAGTCGTTACAAACATCTGGAACACGTTACTGTTTTTCTTATAAACTCCTTGAGAATACTTCTAAAGACATTGAGTAGGTAAATGAAGTCGTTCAGTAAGAGTCTGTGTGTCATTTTTGTAGGACAAGCGAATGGCTTCCGGTTACTCAATTAAATAGTACCAAATATTTTATATTCCTTTCAAATGCCCCACGGCTTGGCAGGGGTTTCTCTCCACAATAGGGGAAGTTTCCTTCTCCCCCTTCTTAAGGTACTCCACCACGCTGCTCCAACGATTGAAAAAATATTTGAGTGATTATGTGAGTGGCTTCAGGTCATCTAATAGGAATCAAATGGGTATTGAAGTCTACCTTCAACCACTTTCATGTCCCACTGCTGGGCATAGCTTCTCCACTGCGGATTGCTAAGATTCAGACTACCGAGAAGACAATTATTATGTCTGTGTCAGACTGCCTCGCTCTTCCATGACATTTACGAGTGAGTACCACATAAGCTTTAGGGTAAAAATTTATCAAAATGTGTCTAGAATATAGCGGCAATGAAACGCGCGTGTAATGGTTAAAACGTTGAAACTCATCCCACTGTAACGGATACGGAACGTTTATTTTGACTGTTTGCTGTCATTTTGCATTACTGTTATGGCGTCGCCGGGTGTTCCTATGTTTATGGTAATCGGTACCAGAAATGCGACTTATTGGAAATTTGCCGTCTTATATTGAACTTTGTGTCCTGAAAATATATTCTCGTTTCTTTTTATGAACGGTGCTTCCAAATTGTTTCCAGTAAAGAGTTCAAGTACGATATTGTTGAAAATTATAAGACTGCAACATTTATACTTTACCTTTAAAAAGAATTGAGAAAAAATCAATTATATTTCATTTATATTAATTCATAGTATAAACAGATGTTACAATTTAAAAAGTTTGTCTGCCTATTAAATTATACTAAATTACTGATATTAAATGAGTACATGTAATACTGTACTTATATCCACCTACTATTGTATTGTTAATGATGATATAACCTATGCGTTTTCTTCCCTATCTGTAGGTACTCTGTACGCTTACGTAACGTGTACCACAATTATATACCTAGTACAAGCTGAAAATACTTACAATAATAAATAGATTTAACTTTACGTTATAAATCGACTTACTTATTATTATGTAGGAAATCGTTTCACATATACTATTTATTTTCGATGAATAAAAAAAACAGATCCCGACACTACCACGAACGCCAATACCTAGTCGGTCCTACCTTTATATACGACACGTAGTGTTCATATCCATTCATATTCGCACCTGACACTGTGAAATATTGGTCGTATGGTCACTACAGCGTGCTGAATTTCACATTTCATAATGCTTGCATCAAATATTCAGAGCAGACAATAGTATTCGTCACTACTTTGATAAACGTAAATTTTTGGAAAATGTACTCTTTGTTAACCGACTTCTAAAAAAAAAGGAAGAGGTTCTTAATTCGACTGTTATTGTTTTTTTAATTTTTTTTTGTTACATTATAACTTTCGACTATAAGAAAATTATTTGGATAATTTTTTTTTAATTAAAATCTGATGCTTCCCGTTTGGTCAATTTTTAATTTGGTCTAGTTCTGACAGTTATTAAAAAAAAAATTAAGTATGTGCGCGACAACTTTTAATTCGATTTTTTCGTAACACGTATTATAAATAATATTATAATCGATCTCCAAAAAAGTTTAATAAAACCACACAGATACAGTGCTCGTAAAAATATATAGCCAATGAAAAAATATATGTTAAAGGAAAACACCCGTTAAGCAGCTTTACTGCGCCAAGGATCTATAACTCTTTAGGTTTCTCGTGAATTCAGATTTTATTTAACATTGAAGAGGATTTTACAATATGCCACGTCTCCTTGCTGCTCAAATATTTACAAAAAGTAAATTGCGTTTATTCACTTTATGTTTACATAAAACTAAAAGCAAAATTACTACCATGGCAAGTGCCTATATTGTTAGAGGACAACAATAAATCGTTATGAGTATGGTTCTAAACCGAGCAGCCATGTTTGCGACAAGGTGTACCTACTCGTAATTGCAATAAAATGGCTAGGAGGAATGCTATAAACAAGCCACCATTCTTCCAGGAAAATAATATACAACACATTAATGTTTATCATGTTCATTTCTACCCTACCACAGCCATTTTCTCTGCTAACATGTGATGTAATTTTATTAGTTATCTAGAAGCCGATAATTGCTTCCACCGCTTATACTCATATTTACAAGCAACATCGTAGCCTGGGGCGGTAGGGCAGCCTGCCCCGGGCGGCACTTTTTAGGGGGCGGCAAAATGTCACAATAAATACACAAAAAAGGTCACAAGTGTTCTTAATTGACAAAAAGGGCTGTGGAAAGACGGTTCTCCCCGAACGACTAAAGCCCACGCTACGCCACTGCTTACAAGACTTCTATAATTGTATATATAGGCACTTATTAAATTATAAGACGTTAGTAGTTACATAGGTGACATAATCATGTTGTCGATTTACATGCAGTTCATGCACAGAAGATAATTAAGTTGCTGGTAAAGCCGGTTCGGTAGGTACCTAACTATATTAATTAGACGGCAGCCCCATGAGTTAATGGCGCCATAAATCTAGATATCATGGCGTTTGCGATTAGACGTGCGCTAATTGATATGCTTGAATGGGTGTATATTACAGGATCATGGAATACTGACAAAGGCTTTATACCTAAACTGCTCCATGTTTATAAAGCAAATAAGTTGCCAGAGAAGGTACAATAAAACGGTTTTATTATTAATTAATAATGTCAATAGAAGTCTAATAAAAAAAATTATTTGTTAAAGCAGTAAGTATTTGTACGTATCTACTTTTGAAGTGGTCTGTTTATTATTATAACAATAATTAGGTTTGCCGAGTCTTAAGTCGGCATAAGCATTTGGATTCTAGAGAGCTTCAAAAGGAAAATATAGCCTAGAAACATAATTATTACCCTCCTTCACGCCGTGCAGTCGATTAAAAGGAACAATGAAATTCATATTGTAATTGTAATACTTACTTCAAGTATGGCGACCCATTTCAATTTTTCACTTTTTATTCCGACTAGCACTTTTATTATGATTACGCGTTTAAAAGGTTATTAAATTGTTTAGTCTTAAAAAGCCAAAAGAATTTAATTTTATAACTAATGCCTCAGATTTGCATTTCAATAACTCATACCTTCCTTATCTCATACTATACTCCAACATCCTTTCAGAATTTTAATAAATAAGCCACATGGCGACAAGCCAAATCGAGCGGACATTGTGCTACATCATATCACAATACATTATTACGCCACAGTAATTTCTACTGTCCATTAAACAGTTCAGAGCAGACTTTACGTTGAGAGTAAATTTCGTTATACTTTGTATACGAATATATGTTTGTAACACATTCAGATTTTCCGATGAATTAAAAATTTAATCAGTTATGTACATGCTCTGAAAAGGTAATATTTTGTCATCAAAACCTTACTTACATATTACCTATATGAGTACATTAAAAATGTTATGAAAATTATACTTGAAAAGAACAAGAACATTATTTTTAGTCAATATCTATCTATTTTTAATTGTTATAAAATAAAAACGTCCGCTGCGTCTGTAATCTGTCCTCATAAATTGAAAACACAGGCATATGAGTACATAACTAATGTATATTACTTACTGCAATTGTTCCAAAAAAATTATATTAAAAGTTGTAAAACTTAGCTATAATATTAAAACTTTTTAGAAGATTCAATAAAAATTGTGAAACTAAATTCTTTTATGAAAATATAACTCTTCGGTCGCAGTGTTGAAAGTGTCGAGACGTCTAAATCAAATAGAATCTAAGCCTTAAATCAGTTCAAAGTGTTCAAAGAGCTTTAGTTCAACATCTGTGAAGTTATTTTATTCTTTGCGACCTGATTCGCTTTGGACACACTCGGCTGTGAAACTGTTTTTAACTGTAGGTCATTCAGTTATATTCATATCTTTTTTATTTACCTAATAATTATTCATTACCTATCTTCATCTTACACTTTTTTCATTATATGTTTTTATGTTGTACCTCTCTTTATTTGTTATATTCGTCCTCTATGTATATTGAATTATAAAATTATATTTTATCCTATTTAGTTTCATATTGCCTAAGCAATTGTTTACATATTATATTGATACAGAATCCGTTAGTATTTTCCACTGTTCACTGAATCAAGCCAATGAGATAAAGCTTTGGAAGGGGGAAGCCCCGGATCCAAGACGAATTAGGTTGTCTTAGTTGTCTACATCGTCTTAGTTCACTGACTAATCTCAAATTAGTGTTTGTTAGTCCCAGTTAGATTGGATTTAAGTTTAATTAACTTCTTTGTATGTTTTAGATTGGTATACCTAGGTCCGTAAAATGTTTTGCAATTATTTTGCCAACATTACAATTTAAAACCTAAAACTCGTTACGTATCCGCTTAGAGGTGAATTTGTGTACTCTACGTATGAATCTTCTGAATTAATAATCACGTTTGTAAGGTATTCCGGTGTAATCTGAACGTTTTACTCGCTATGTAAAGGATTACAAGATTTATACGTGTGCTAAGCGACGGCGGTACAAATTAGCGCTCGCAGCAGACTCTTAATAATTTATGCGAGACAAAATATCGTTACCTTTGCAAAAAGCCCTGTATACCTACGCGAATAAGTGAACGTGGAGAAAGATTAGTTGTTCGAGACTCTTGTAAAGTGGAATGTGAATGTAATTTTCGGAGATTTTTGGTAGAACCAGGTTGAGAAGTTGAGCGGCGATTTGATAAAATTGGACAAGAATTTTATTGTGAATTACTCCTTAGTTCATACTAAGGAAATACTTACATAAACAAATTACAAATATTAATAAAAACAGCGGTCGTATTTCTACGTAAATAACCTACAGAGTTCTCAGAAATCTTTGAACAACAAAACTAATTAAACTAAATATAATATTCTAGACAATTTCAAATGAACGAATAACTAAGAGGATTAAGGCAACCGTGCTAATTGGCTTCGAATCCCGGCCGCGGGCGAGGTGCTCATCCGTCTACAAATTCCCGTGCTCTCACCAGTTAACAGTAATGTGTCTGACGTTTGCTAGCCTTCGTACACTAATTGAGACACAACATGCTAAACTATTCACCGGAAACCAGAAACACACACTCAACACTAACACAATAGCTATACTAAAAGTAAAAGTGTCCATTATCCAGGACAAATAGTCCATTTATCCTCGATAAATTGACTATTTCACCCTAAAAGAATTTTAGAAACAAACAAACTCTTCAGCTTTATATTATTAGTATAGATATTTTGTGCAGTAAAAAAAAACTAATGAACACGGACCTCTCCATATAATCTAAGGACTCGTACTTACTCCAACACACTCCTAAATCTTAACACACTTCCTCTGAGAGAGTTTAATGGGATCTTTGGAAATTTCATGTGTCAGGCACATTATAAATCAAAAGTTACTAACAGCCCTGCGAAAGACAGATGAACGGACGAACGACATAGGGTAAGTAATAGGTTCCCGTTTGCACCCTTTGTGTATGGAACCAAAAGGGTCTGATATTAGAAATTTTTACGAAATGGCAGCTACCATTTTCATATATTTGACCCACCGAAAACTATTACTGAGTTATTTTGACAAAATATATTTATTATCTAATTAAAAAACGAGATAGGCTTTAGGTAGCATTTACATCCAGACACAACCCAACCTCAAGTTTATATCAATAGGCTTCACTGAGGTTTTAATAACAGTCGACACACACCTTTGCTGCTTCGGAAATAAAAGAAAAAGTTTTTACTTTCTCCTGAGAACGGAGAAACTAATTATCTACAGATTATCCTAAGAGGATTAAGAGGACCTAACTAATTCCTTTCGAATCCCTGTTGGGATGTGGTCACTCGGTTACAATTACTATCTAAACGCTAAATCGTTTATACTCGTACTTATTTACTTATTGTTTCTAATAATGGTGAATTTCGCTTAGCTCTAACTCGAAAGAATGTTAAAGAATAGTAGCTTCCTATTATTTACTCGTCTAAAAGTTTTAGATGAGTTGAAAACAAAATTATGTTATCTGCCAATATACTGTACATACGCCTTATTGTAAGAAGCTTTATTAGAGTTAAGATAACGATATCAATAAATAAAATGTTGCAAAACGATCGAATGGAATAAAACATGGCTGAAATCGCCTTTGGGGTGAAACAGACAATGTTATTACAAAGTATTGCATAAATATTTCAAGTTATTCATTCTCAGTAAAACAAGTAATAATTACCGATAATTATGTCGAATCACAATAAATTAAATCAACCAAAAGCAAGTAATGTATTGCTATTTAAATTTTATCATATTTCATCTGTGTTCACAATTTAATGATGGCATAAATAAGTAATTTAAACATACTTATACATTATTTAAACTACATAAATGTGAATATATTTAACAATTTTACAGTGAATATATTGCCTTTGTAACGTGGGTCAATTATCTTAAAAATGTAAATTAAAATATTGTAAATGTAAATTAAAATGAAGCCAAATTAAAATGATTAATTAAATTAAAATATTCCGTGAACATTCATTCATTGAGATCCAGCCAGTGGCAGACATCCCGGTGAATAGCGGAATCTTAGTAATAGGTTTCGTTTTTCTCTTCAGGCACGGAACCCTTTAATATACCGACATCTCAAAACTAGTTCAATTAACTCCTTGTTTTGCAATTGCGACGTCAGCAAGAGCAGAACTGTTTCTAGTTGATTATTCTATGTACCGGCTTAATAATGTTTAACAATTTGGTTCAATGTTAGTCTCCACGCTCCGTTTACTGATTGCACCCGTCTTCCAATAGCAAACACACGATGCTATCCAATATTAAGTTAGCTTGCGGTCCAATATCTATACTTACGTCAAATTCTGAATATACTCGTACGTCATAGGTAGAGTTGATAAGATAAGGAACTTAGTCAATTAAAATTATAGTATTCATTTAAATGTATAAAAAAACGAATACCATAATTCACTGAATTGATTGATATAGTACATTAAATTATATTATTAATTTAAAATATAAATTATAAATACATTTAAATGAATACCTACTGTAATTCATTAAAATCTAATTAAAAATTTACACCGATCAAAAATTAAACAAAAAGAAAATTACCTTGCGCATAAATGTAACGTACTGGTATAAATTGTCTAAGGCTACTGAAAATGCGCATTTTTATCAGGAAAAAACGTTTTTCATTGCTTACTGCGACTTTTATGGCCAATAAAAAAGACACTTTTGTGTTAGTAGAACAGAAGACAGACTATAATATATACTTGATCTAATCAAGCAGTTCGTCTGTTAATAGACTACGGAATTATATTAGCTTCGGGTTTATGAGGTCACAAATATTAGGGCTATTGTAACATTTACCTAGTAGGTAGGTAAAACCTTATAAAATCAAACAGTTACCGGCAACCAAAACTCATTCGGAGAACTCGTATATCTCATTGGTCAATTTAGGTGTCACGTGACCGCCGAGTGACGTAACTAATGTGAAAAAGCAGTTCTGTTAATGCAGATTAAGAGTTCATAATATGCTCCTTCTCGATTGTGATTCATGTAATTCCTCTTACTATATGTCGATACCTAAGTTTTTAATGTTTTAGGTTTAGGGTATAAATTTTGTGCCGTTGTTATTTGACCTTCGTATTTACGATAGGCAGGCGTAACTCAATTTTGAACAGAATTAATTGACTTTGACGCAAAATTAATTGCACAAAAGCCGTTGTTCTTTCTATAACGTAATGGAGACACAACTTTTTAATTAAATTATTTCTTATTTTGTGATTGGATGTTCTGTTCTGTTTTAATTTTATCCTAAAATATTTTTTTATCATTATATAAGGATAGGAATCGAAAGCTTTCTCTGCACGTATTAATGAATATAATATGTATTTCCAGCAGGATAAACTAATTTGACATAGGCTAAACTAGTTTATCCTGTCGAGCATTGGACAAACTAGTTTAGTCTAGGTCAAATTAGTTTATCCTGAAATCGGGTTTGACCGGTAACAAATATACTCCTATGTCACTCAGGAAAGGAAACGATTAAATGTGCCTGCTTTAAGTCTTCTTGTGGTCAGCGTTGGGAGGTAAAAAAGTTTGCAAGCAACCTATATTTTAATGATTTGGACATCCAAGAGTGACCTACAAGATCAGAATGAAGGGTTTAGGAACGTGATCGGGTTACGCGTTTCTTTTATTTATCATTCGAGACGTGTCCGGATCCTTGATGGATACCGGATACCTTTATCCTTTCGACACAGTATTCTGTTACCCGACTCGTTTGTGTTGCCCGAAAAAATTTCCTATTTTCACTTCGTAACCATTTTATCAGGAAGAAATACAATGGTTCAGTGTTAGGAGATAAAACGAAAATCTTATTGTCTTTTCTGCGTCATCCATTCACGAAGACAACTTCCACCTGCGCAGATTAAATGCGAATTTTAATAATACACAGTTGATAAATATTAGAACTTGCACATTTCATCCGGCCCATACGATGTGACCCAAGACGAGAAATTATTGGAACGCTGCCATCATAGCTCTGCTAAACAAAAAATGTCCTTGTGTGTCGGTTTGCGGGGACATGTGGATATAGAAAATACTATTACAGAAAAAAATCCACTATCCACTAAAATCCATTATAAAGATCCATTGATGGAATTTTTCCACTTTTGTGTCTTTAATCCGTGATCCATGATTTTATGAATAGTGGTGTAATATTTTAAATAAAAAACTTTTTAAAACAAATGCTAATTTCATAATAAAAACAATTATTTTCGTTAAAAATATAAAAAAATCATATATCATTGCGGGCATCTGCGTTCCTTCCCTTGTAATGTTAACACGACGTGACATAGTTATACAGTTAGCATTTTCCTACAACGTTTTTCATTACCTTTATGCGCATCTCTTCATAGAGCGCAGGTGTTGACTCCTAATCGTAATGGATCGGTTCCCTTTATGAGGCTCCCGTAATGGCAGAGTTGCAATAAATTTTGCAACATTCGATCATCGTAAACCCGAACTATAATACATACTCCAATTCCATACAATACCATAGTGTTAAATATAGTGAAGCATTTTTAGATGACTTTCAGCAAATATTAATTAACGTAATAATTATCTACCGTTTAAAAAGTGTACAATGTATTTGCAACTATTAAACACACATTTGTCGAAATTTTCGAAATTCTCCTTACCGAAAATATGGAACCATAAGTAGATAGTGCTCTTTTCGGGTTCTATTGCGAACCTTCCACACAGACTATTTGCCCAGGTCTCCACTCAGAAAAAAAAAATATAGGTCATAATCCAACACCCTACCTTGTTGATAGGTTTCACATGACATCAAAAACAGTGGACAACTCTCACACATGCATAATTTTTTACGATGTTTTCCTTTACCAAAGTGTTATAACATATTTACGTCCATAATATCAAACCGGGAGACCGAAATTTAACCTCTAGGATATCAATGCTCCTTCTATCATTAACTTGCTCCTTATGAGTATGTTCATCATTGGGACCAAATCGCTGCTACAAACATAAAAGTAGGTTTACATTACGCTACAATTTTAAAGTTCCATGGAAGGAGTATAATTACAAAAGTTACCTACTAAAAATCATAATACTTCACAAATAACTTATTGTTCAAAAGAGGGGGCATATCAGTAACATACCTACTTTCGTCAATTGAACATCTTTTGCTCACATAAAAACATCAGACGTGTATTCCTTTGTAGGAATCCTGAGTCTTTTATAGACCTTGTTAAATCCTTACGACTTTAACAAGAGCCGTCGTTACCCGGGACTTCTTAATAATAGAGTATAATATATAATGTATCATGTCTCTGAAATATTATACGGTATGAATCATTATAGCTATATCTCGAATGTATTATAGAAACGGCAATGTTTATTTTAACAATTTTTTATGAGCTTTATGAAATCATTTCTTTCTTATTTATTAATTTCTTATGAATTTTCTATTTCTTTGCCATATTTAAAAGGAGACCGAGGAGGAAAAGCACAGGGACTGTGACGTTTTTCTGAAGATAAATAATTTAAAGTTGGATTATTATCAAATGTTTGAAAAATGTAGACACTTGAAATGTTATCGCACTCAAGTCGATAACCTCAAAATCCATCTTAACAACATAAGCAAGCGAAGCAGCTAACATTTCATTAGTCGTACATAAAATTCCGCAGGATGACTCCTCGCATGCTCCGAAACTCGCATTTCTCTAGTTTTTGTGTTCATTTATTACGAAACCCAACGAAAACCTTGTGCCATAAAACAAAGCAGGAAGTTAAGAACTTTATTTGGAACACCGGATACGTTTTGGGAATTTTTGATACGCAAAAACATTTTTATGCTCCCTTAAAAGTTTCCTGTTGGCGGAAACGGGGAAGTATTTAAAAGCAAGTTGTTATTGTATGTTGTTTCAACATTTTCGACATCGCATTTTAAATGAAAACCTTTTAATAAAT
>DWQK01003663.1:0-11286 GCA_018231225.1 Noctuana stator | reverse complement strand
CCCACCGAGAGTACGACTCCACACTACTAGTTTCTCACGCAAAATAGGAAATACACCTCTATGGGAATTCAAGTCGCGCACTCGCACCTCCGTGTACAAAATATTATTATTCTACGAACAATCACCCCCCCTTCAACTCATGGAGATAACACCTATAATTTAAATACACTTACAAAGATATCACCCGCTTCGTGATAATGTTGTTTGGAATTATGAAAAATTAATGATGCATTACCCATGACTACTAGGTATGTAGTAATGTGGTAGTAAGTTACATCACTAGGTACGGCAATAGACATAGTTAGACATAGTTTTATAGACACTAATTCGTAATATTATATGCCGCTAGGTTCGCCTTTACCGCATTTATATATACGCATACTTATTCCGTGGAATCGGTGGGATTCACAAATGAAATAACAAAATGTTTACTTCATAATATGGAAAGTGAGCATGTGCACATGGTATTAAGTATTAACCCTAATACTTTTATTTCACAACGACCTCTCGGGAAGTACAACAAAAGTAACAAAAACATGAATCGAAAAACAATATTCAAATAACAAAACAACAAAGGCCATCGATGACAACAGCACTCACTTCACGGAACAACAACTTCACTTTGACGTTTCACTCCGCACCTATTTGATATCGGCTTCAAAAAATAATATAAAATCTTGACTGATTATTTTGTTTATCTACTAACATAGGTATACCAAATAAGTGTTCGAATGAAATATCAAAATGAAAAGAGTCATTTAAAATATTATGCAAGGACCATCATGTCGATGTAAAGAATGAAAACTTCAAAGCTATTATAATAAAATGTTATTTAACCAAGAGAAGTAATAGTAATGCGAGAATGACGGCAAAGGGCACATCGATCAGGTAAGATTATACAAGCGAATCGGTCTATTGAAAGGCCGTGATGCGGCTAATCGCTTTAGTTTGCTAGTCGAACACATTGTGGTCACCCTTGTGTAGTATTTATATGACATCCATTTAAAATTCACGAATTAACCACTCGAGCAAAATTGTTTTGACATTATGCTACACGACATTTTTACTCCTTCTACTTAGTGCTGCTTACTTGTAATGTTCCCTGGTATTCTCTACATTATATTTATTAAAATAAAGTAGCTACTTATAAGTACCTACTTATTACGGATACATAAGTAGGTATACATATAAAATTGTTAATCGTTTAAATTGTTATTAGGTAATCGTCTACTAAACGCAAGAAGTTTGGTAGTTAACAATAGGCGAAACGGCTTCTGTGAAAAAAAAAATTTAACTGTGCAACGACCGACGCGCGCAACCGCAGGGAACTTTCAACAATATAAAGACGTCAATCGAACAATGCGACCAACCACACAATATAATTGTCATCATTCATTTGTCAACAGATCCTAGCAGTGCAGCGCATAAAAGCTCTTATGACCCTTATCACAAGCACGTATAGGCTTGACTTGTTTTAGCACAAAAAAGTTACGCTTCCGCTAGGGCCATCTGCGTCGACAATGCATAAATGGGTCAAATGTTTTTGTAAACAAACATAGTGAGCTACTTTTTGATTGTGAACTCGGTTTTACATTTAATGTAGGTTTAGACATTATTGTCACAGGAGATAAGCTAAGAAAATAAATCAATCAGACGCGTGCGGCATAATTTGTAATTATTACATTTTATATGCGAATGTAATGATTGTACTCTTTTTACTGCTCGTTTGCCCCCAAATTAACCTAATAATGCAATAAAAATTAAGTTGTTAAGATAATACATTGCTAATTTATAACTTTGTAAAGAGTATAGAGTAAAAAAATAATCACAAGTTATTCGGAGGTATATAAATTTATGTCGTAATGACATTCACAATCAGATACAAGACTGCATTGTTATACGTGTAACGAGTTGAAAAGTTTATCTTTTGGAGTTGACGAACTGAGAGATGATGCTAACTTCTCGCGATAAGTCCACCTCATATTACGAAACACGAAAGGATGCGGTATGATATTATGATACTTACTTATAAAATCTAACGATGTTAATTTAGGACCGATTCGGTAACTTACGAGTACCTATATTTATTTAGCTAATTAGTGCATCGTGAACAAAAATTATTTTAATTGTATATTATTATAATATGCTTTCCCACTCTTACTTTGTAGCAAAGAATAAAACTAAGTAATTTATTTCTTTATATGGGCATACATTTTATTTGTATAAATAAGTCATTCACTCAATATTTCTTTGTAAAATCCTATTTTTATTTTGGAAATAAGTATACTTTGTGTATGTTCTAAGTGTTGCATATAATGATTTAGAACAATATAATTATTTAACTTTAAATCATTATATTAATTAATTACTACATTATTTGTTTTTTCGTTTTTAATCGTTTATATGTACCTATATACATATATTGTTCGTCTAATAGTATAAGATTGTTATAGTTCGCGGGCATGGTTTTATCTTTCAGACTGACTCAGATGGCACACGAGCAGCTGATGTAAGGTCGTAGGTACGTCTGCGAACCACAGCGATAACTTATCACCTTCGATCACTAATAAACTAAATACACAATTAGTAAAGAAAACGTCCGCAGAAAAAGAGCGCAAATTGAGTGCGCACGTGTGCACGTGCGTAGTGTGTACCTAGCCAAGCCATCGAACGTGGTCTACATGAAACTACAACCAATTTCATATTTTAAATTCTTATTACTGTATCATTATATATTTGTTATATATTTCATTGTAAATACTGTTATTTTGTTAGAAAAACTTTAAAGGTTTATATATTTTTAAAATATTATATAAAAGAATTGTCACAGATATAAATCAATCAAAGCAAAAATTGCATTAGGTAATGTATTTTTATTACAGCAAGATATGTTGCAAACTTCTTTGGGACATTTTTACCTAAATGACTTTTTGTTTTTCGAGTAGTTTGTGCATTTAGCTTATGAGTGATCAAAGCTTATCACATAAAAAGATTACCACTTTGTGCACCGCCAATAGGCCTGCTAAACCACTAGGTGAAAGTCAAAATTATTTTCGAATTAGTGTTTAATTTGTTTTTTTAACTTGTAACTTTGCAAAACCATCAACTTTTTGGAGATAAAATCCGCTTGAAAATATTGGTTTCAGTATTTTTTTGAATCTGTGGTTTAATTCAGAACTCCAAAAACTGAAACGGACTGTTGTAATTAAATGTACCGTTACTGAGGAGAACATACGAGTAATTATGTGTCTTGCCAAAAATAAATATAAATATTGTATTATATAAAAATGTAAATATAGAATTTAAATTCTTTGCAACCTCCGAACATGCGATACTCTGGAAGTTAATTATAAGGCATCGCGATGACGACGCCGGACTGCCGCCTTACAGTGCCTGTTACGATAGTATAGAGTATAGGTATTCTGCTGGCCATATCTAACTCAACTACGCCGGCTGACCCGGACGCGATATCGATAACTCCGTCTGTTCAATGCGTGACAACTGTGTTTATATTTACACAGCGACTCGTGCGTTCCGGGGCGAATGAGCGACATTCGGACAAAGTTCATCACGCAACAGATTTCTTTCTGCATCGCTTGCAGCTTTCGCGATTAGATGACATTTTGATCCTATTTATCGAAGACCATGAAATGTCATTCCGGACTTTACATTATTCAGTAATGAAGTGTCTAATGCGACATGTTAATTAAGAGAAAGGACTTGAATGTGCTACGGCAGCGACTTCAAAAAAGGAGGAGGTTGTTAATTTGACTGCATTTTATTTTTTATATTTAAATTTGAGTATGTACGCGACAAATTTAAAGTCGGTTTTATTGTTGTATAGCGAGTTATAATTAATAAACGTCCTAAATGTGCTTTAATGCTTCAATTTGTAAATAAGAAATGAAATAAGCATTTATGGAATATTTGTCATTTGTAGTTAATATTTGTAATCTAATTAATTATTATACCCAACCATTTAATATTTGTCTTTCGAACTGGTGAAATAAGCCGAACTTTTTAATACTTAATAAAAAAACATAAATGCCTCTCATCAATCTACACATCGACCCCCTAATCTAAACCGGTTAATAAATAAAAACGTCATAACTATTCAAAGAATCACGTCAAACATTTATAAAATAATGTCTATTCTTTATGTTCCAATGACTCGACTGAACTTAATTTAGGCTGTATTTTTCACGCCGTCGAAGTCGCCTGTATCCACTAGTTCATGAATTTATAAAGACTAAAATAGAAAAATAGTGGTTTAAAATATACAAATAGATAAGAGTTCTCCTTCAAAGCCAGCAACAGCTTAGTAGCAAAGAATATTAAGCTGAACACGAGGTATGATTTAGGAAGTCGAAAAAACTCGAGTCTTAATAACAACACTAGTTTGTTATGGTTCTCAAAATCATATAGCTATATAATATTTTATTGTTGTATCTAAATATTTAAATACATCTGGGTATTATTATTTTTATTTATATAAGAAATACTTCTAGCGTCAATCACGATGAAACAAGTTTTAGCAAAAAAAACTCAAAAGTAGGTATGTTTATTATGTAAATATATGCTAGCACAATATGAATAAGATCCTAAGATTGGGAGAACCCCGTTGTAGATAAACTATTCACCTTGGCCTTGAAGAGTCAACTCAACGTCACACGGGTCGCAAGACTCGCAAGTGTCGCTACACAAGCCGTTCCACTGTAGGGTCTGTAAGTATGTAAAAATTATAAGATCTTTTATGTATTATCAAACGAATTTTACTCACGGAAGCTCTCGCTCGTGTTGTTGCTGCAAATTGCTTCACTTAGTCGGGCACTCTTTTTATTAGAAGAGCGAAAATGATGAAGAGGCGAGAGGAGCATAATTTTTTGTCTCACGAGGAGCATTATAATACGTGTATAGTGTTATAGTAAGTGCTATACTATATAACAATTTATAATAAGAATTTATTTTACACATCATGTCGTCATCATACTTAGACAACTGGCCCAATTTGAGTGGAACAAATATAACGATAATGCTCTAAACAGTTTAAATAATTGCTACAATAATTTAATCAAACAAAAATATTTACTCTCAAATATTTAATCACATACCATACTTTAGTTCTTAACAATATCTTTAAACAGAGCAGTGGAAAAATGACATAAATTAACTTTTCGGTGCAAAATATTAGATAGCTCAATTTAAATATATATGCAATAAAAAAAACAGTAGCTACAACGCATTGAGCACGCATGACCAGAGTTCCGTGCGATGCAGCGATTGCATTTTGTCACTTTAACAATGTCTGTAGATTGTAAGCGATCACATTAGGTTTTTTATGGACCCACACAAGACAAGTGCCTACTTATATTTGGCCCTAAAAGTTATAACTGAAATAAAAAAAAATATTTATTCCGTGTATTACCGAAATTCAAATGTCTACCAAAAATTCAAATTACTCGAGAATTTTTTATTAAATAAGAGTATTTTTTATTAAGTAATTAAGATTCGTACTACGGAATCCTAGAAATATAATTTAAAAAAATGTAGCAAAAGTGACTTAGTTACTAGTATAAAAATCTTATCTCATTTGGAGAAAATGAAAGTAAGGAAGTATCTCATACATACTCGTAAGTGCGGACCGGAGTGGGCTCTCTGAATCACATCATAAATACGGAATGGTTCACTAAGAGCGACATTGCTGTGAGAATATAATACACAATCCGTTATAAAGCTCATGGGACAGTACAAACTGGAGCTCCGTAGCGGAATTGGAAGTTTTGGGCGCGTGGTCATCGGCCGGAGGCGGAGGCAATGTGAACTGGGAGACAATGCGCCGGCGGTCCCACATGCGATAGCGATCGCATCGCTCATGAATGAACTTGTTATGGTGTGATTGCAGACTAGATACGGCTTACTTAAGAAATGGATTATTTCAATGCTACGCTAGCTTTACGTGAAATTCGTTTGCATTTGATTTTTTGAAAATAAGATAAATTTTTCTTCCGATCTATCATTTCTTATCGAGTATAATACAGCTAGTCTTTAAAACTTTCCTAAGTATCTGAATTATTACGGCCATGATATCGATTAAATATGTTTATAAAATAATAAAATATCAATATAACTTTCAAGAAATATAAAACAAAGATGTTCCGAATAGGCAATATGAAATATATAAATTATGAACTATAGGGATTTTTTCCCAAACTCATTCATTCAAATATAATTTGCAGCTCATGCAGCGCACTTTCCAGTTCATACGGGTGGTCTGCCCCTTCAAAGTGAATAAATAACAACGATCATAACAACTTGACCTAACATTAGTGAAAAAATAATAATTACCGTTCGCGTGATCTGCAAGAGTTTGATCGCACTAATCCGTCAGGCTATGCGCAGGCGCATAGGCCGTGACGTCACGCGAGCTTCCGACGGGAAAATAATTTTTAATCAACGGTAAGACTGCCAACCGTCTAACATTTTAAAGGACAGTCTTGCATAAATCGCATCAATTATCTTTATTTTGCGATACACAAACTTTTGCGTGAAAAAGTGAAGAACTAGGCGTTGTATTAATACGAACTTTACTTAATCCAATTTTATAGTATTTTATTGTAGTTTGACTAAAACTTAAGTCATACTCATTATAATCTTTAATTCTTATAACCAATTGTGTTACCTTTACGTTAAACTTTGCGTTAGTTATTATTTAATTCTTACTTATTTATTGTTCACAATAATTTACGGCATGATATAAATATTAAATATAGGTAGTATATAATAATACACAAAATGCTTATTGTATCCTGTTATTACAATTTCAAAAGATGGCAGTAATAATCAACGACAAATTTATATAAACGGACCAAATGATCAAATACGAGCGATATTCGACTCTATCGCCGGGAGCCATAGTCACTCTATAAAATTGTATAACCAAAGTAAATAATTGTCAAAACAGTATAAGACGATACGGTCTGATAGCAAAAGCAAACCCGGTTGAGGGATTATGTCTATCAGATCGGGTATTACTCTGTATTTGTGTATTTTTAGACAGACCGTGACAGTACTAATCAATCTGTTTGCGGGTGTTTATCAGGTACCTGTGATACGTTCGATTAAGTAGAGTTTAGTATTGGTAGGCTTTTATATGTTTGAGACGTAGAAAGCGATTATGCACTTGAAGCGAAGTGGCCATTGCAGCCCGTACGCGTCTAAATATAGCATTTAGTACTACTGCAGAGCCACCTGAGGTTCTACACAGATGCATTGCTACTTATAAGACCTAAGACTAAAACATAGTGGCTCAAATTTAAAAGGTACCGCATCCACCGACTAACTCTCCGACTAATCAATTTTAGACTAAACTCGACTACACTAATGAATGTTATTATCATACATACCTAAGTAGAAAACCATTTTATAAATAACATAACATGCTTAATATTAAATAATAATATATTTTTTATTAAGGTATGAATGTAATAAAGTTTTGACTTAATTTTATTTATTAAAATTAAGTCAAAACTTTGTCGTTTCGCGTAACCCCGAACTCTTAGTGGTGCAAGGCACACCTAATTACAATTAGAATGACAAGTAGCATTTTCCTCTGAGTTAATCGTGTTAACCTAGCCTGGCGCAAGTGGACCTACGAGTAAGTAAAATAATTTTGCCCGTGGGTTAAACTTGTGACTTCGGGTTTTAAACTGAATTCCCATGAGTGACGGAATGCCGTCAAAAGAAAATATTAGAATTTCTTTTCATAAATAAACAGTGAAGTCAAGATGGCCGATAAGGCGCCACGGGAGTAGGCAGTAAAAGATACGGTACAGATTGTAATTAATCTTTATCTTTATAGATACATCTATACGCGTGGTACTTATTTTAAATGGAAATTTTGTTGATTGACGTTCAACTTTTTGTTTAGGTAGGTATATCTACTAGCTAAGAACCTGTAGGTACTACATAAAATAATATACATCAATTTTGAATACTCTTTATTTTGAAAGATATCAAAAATGGCTTTTCGAAAGAAAAATTTAGTCCCGCCCGATCAAGCCAATGGTAGTGAACCATTGGCTTGATCAAATTTTTATCGTTATCGGAAGATGTAGAAACATTTCTATGACTAGCAGAACATGAATAGATAATGTATAATGAACGAGCATTCATTATTTAAATAATTTTTCCCTAAAACGTGGGACAATTGGGCATCATTTGTATAGTTCTCACCTTTTCATAGCTTTCGTAATTGGGGCACATCTTAGAATAATAACATGTTCAATTGTTGAAAGATGGCATTTTGCGTCGCATGCCTCGCGATACAACGAGTGGGGCGATAAACAAAGTTGTGCTTGACGCGCCGCGCCGGCGTCATGCTCCGCTTGCGAGGACTTGTATCATCTCTCATAAAATTAAAAAGAATTTTCGCCTTCTCGACATGTCATGTCCGACTCCGTCACTCGGAATGTATCAACTTGATATACTCTTGATGCAATTGCTTTCTAAATTAATGTACTCAGAATCTCCACGGTTATTGCCTTTATATCTATAGTGGATATATAACAATTAAATGCCGTATTAAAACACATATATCTAATTCTAAACTAATAAATATTTACAAGGGTTAGAACTAGAACAGTTCGCCCGGGGAGGCACCACATCTTCCCTCATTATTTGCCGTGAAGCAAGTGTTGTGACAAACACTTTCGTTACGGTTGGGAAGACTAGATGCTTTATTTTAGGGCGACCATTTCATTCCA
This sequence comes from Noctuana stator, assembly GCA_018231225.1. Lineage (NCBI taxonomy): Eukaryota > Metazoa > Arthropoda > Insecta > Lepidoptera > Hesperiidae > Noctuana > Noctuana stator. The sequence goes on along the minus strand of DWQK01003663.1, from coordinate 2,524 downwards.
CATGAGTAGCAACCTAAGTATGACATATATGATAACATAGGATAAAATAATCTATGCCCAAAAGGATAAATGGTATAATCTTCATATAAATACTGTGATAGTATAGAGATATACCTACCTAAGCGACTCTGCTGAAGTGGTATGGAGTGAGGCATAGTACGGCTAGAGCAAAGCATACTTCAACAATAGACCTCTTCGCCCGTTCCCACATTAATCTCTGACATTATATTACCTACATTACACGCCTATTTTATTAAATTAATAAATTAATCCAGCGTTACAACCTCATGTTTTTTATTTATTCTTACTACTTTTATACACGTGAATACTTTTATACAGTACCTAATCTAATTATTAGCTTTAATAAAGCTAAAATCAGGAAAGGAATCAAGAATGAGTACATTAATAAGTGCATTAAACAAAGGTCCTTTAATATTTTTTATTAATTTTATTTAGGTATTTTCTCAGCCTAATTAATGGTTCGAAGCATTTGTTATCAGCCAATCATTGGTGATGACGCAGAAATGATGTATGGTTATACGAAAGTACTAAACACCAAAACTCATATTTGACCGCGTAGGAATGTAGTTATTCTTCCTACCTTCCTATTTCATTCTGTTTTTAAAGTTGACAAGCGCACTACAATTTTGCAAACATTTGACAAGAACGAAAATGATTGCCTTTGACCTCCGAGCGGCGTTGAGAGCGCGGTCGACCATCGAACGGAGTAGTGGAACCAATCAAACGCGACGATACATCGACTCCGGGTCGCCATAAACCCACTCTAATATACGCGTATTCGTTGCGTTGAAGACTTTTATGAGCAATTTAACAAGTGTCTCGTACTCGGGCCCGATTTGATTTATGCTCACATAACGCACGTTTACGATGTACGTTTATTGTTTCTTGTATTTCACCCGGTCTGGGAGCTGATAATGTTATTTGAGAGGTAAAGGACGTCGAGATAAAGCCGCCCGATGGGACACAAACGGTGTCTAGCCGATTATTATGACGTGTATCGGTACATGTTATTTTAGGAATTTTATCTTACTCTTTTTTGACGTCTCAAAGTAGCAGAGTGTTATAGCTTGATTAGGAATAGGTAGTTCATAAGGTTGGTAAACTAAACAACATGTATGGAGTGTGGGAATTTTCTTAAAGACCTCAGGTGTTGTTGTGCTTGATAATAATGTCAAATCATATCGAAGATCGAAGATCGTAGTCCAAACTTGCAAAATAATGACATAGAGAATTAATATCATTTTCATAGATATATTACACACTGAAAAAAGCTGATGAATAATATCTAAATATACTCCGATGTAAATTGAACTTATAGCTATATGGCTCAATTTGGCCGATCTAAGCCTTAGAAAGCAGTGTTCAACTAAATTTGTCTTTAAAGACCAGATTGATCTAATCTAATCCCATTAGTCAGTCCTATAAAGAACTTAAGTGCCTATATCTTAACTTGTAACCCCGGCAGCCATATTGACCACTAACTGTGCAACGCGGTTTCACCCGCGTTAAGAATAGTAACGTAGTGTAGTTATCATACACAAAATGACAACAAAACGAATTTTTCAAATCGGTCCAGTAGTTCCTGAGATTAGCGCGTTCAAGTAAACAAACTCTTCAGCTTTATATTATTAGTATAGATTTAACGCTACATTTTGTCAGGTAAGTAACTCTATATTTTATTTTACCTAACTTATTTTATTAATTTTCCCAATATAATACGATTTTACAAAGGAATGCTAAGTGATGGCTGGTCTCCTTACTTATCATTTGTTTTTATACATATTTCGTTGACTCTTAAATCGCTCATTTCGCTTTAAATATCTCTTATGTCTTATGCCAATTTTAAAAGCATTTCACCTTTACAAAGCATTTCTAAAAAGTATGTATTTAACAAGTCTAGATCAATTTGAATTAGGAATAGCACGTGTCTTACAATTTACAGTATTATCACAACACTTCATCTATATCAAATTTAAAACTTATCTACCTAATTGCACCTGCACTCGGTTCTTTGAGGCCTCACATCAATATGACATATCGACGAAAGAGTCAACCGTAAAAAACTGAATATATGAGGAATATAAAAAAGAAACTTAGCTAATGCTAACCCGTTGGTGCAAGGTAGAAACTTCATATTTTGTTTAGCGAAGTATAACGTGCTTTATATATATTTTTATATACTTAGTCGTATACAACAATGTTACTCAAGTACTTGCTTTGATCTGTCTTTGACCTCCTTTTTCTATGATGATTTCTTGCATAAGCAAAATATGTTTATACATTTAGCGATCCAGTTTTCTTCGCTGTGGACTCCTCAACCGATTTTCCTTTTACAATGACGAGTGATTAGTTTACTGATAAAGCCTTTTTTTATCCGAGGTTAGGACAGGCAGTGATATTGAAATAGATACTGGCTGAGTACCTATTCAACAAACTATTTCTTACTTTTTATTTTCTATAAATCGGGAAACCATTCCTTAAAAACTGCATTTGAACATCCAGA
>DWQK01003662.1:0-11287 GCA_018231225.1 Noctuana stator | reverse complement strand
AACAACGCCATCTAGCGACGGTTGGCAGAATTAAAATAACGATACAAATTGTATTATGAAGTATTGCGGTTAAACAGTATGTCTATGTAGAAGCTCTATTTTTACCGACTTTTTGAAGAATTTGCGGCACTATGATATGAGTCTGGCGGAAATACCTCTGCAAAAAGATCCTCAAGATAATTTTTTGGATATTCCCTGACGCTCCCGACTCCGATTCGGTACCTACACTTTGTGATGCTCCTTTGCAAATAATTTAGCCCTTTTCAGGTATTAATCATTGGAAAACAAAATCATACAAGTCAAATAAACAAAACCGATAACGATTTATGAACCAAAACGCAATGCCATTAATCACAGTTACCGTTTTAATACGCAATCGGAAAGGGACGGCTCTGTTTTGATTGAATTCAATTTACCCACTGAAACGTATCGACAGAACTTCAATGTAAATCACGACTCAAGTTCACAGAATTAATGAGTTCTTCTACGCTTGAATTATGAAAATTATTCGGAAAGGTATTTCGGGAAATATGTATTTTATTCGGTGAGTAACTGTCGCACAAACCGCGAGTAAACTACACACGGCTAACACTGCGAAACGAATAATGACAAAACTTTAAGTTTAGTACCCTGATTAGAACTTCATTGTGATTTTCATAGTATACTTACCATAATAATAAAACTTATATCTCACCTCATCTTATTGATTATTCAAAATATTAATAATATAATTATAAATAGCTCCGCTAAATTTATTCTTCGACTGAGGGATACAAAGCATGGTCCATAATGCCCGTAATACATATGATTAGTTAGTGCTGGGCTTAAATTATTTTTCTATAGTTACCAATAATTTTAAAGAGGTCGACTGGCGTCTATGCCATGTCCAATTGAGAAAGTAGGGCATATTGAAGGGCGCCAAAACTCTTCCTTTAAATAATAGGACCTGCCTTATTGAACTAGCCACGGTTCATTAACTACAGGAATCGCATTTACGTAAGGTCAAGAAATCAGTATGTATTTTATTACAAAGGCACATCTTACAAAATCTAACGAACTGCCATTTAAGGATTGTGAGTTCGAATCCCAGAGGCGCAGAATTTAAATGGTGAAGTTTTTACTTCTGTTGTGGGTGTGGTCGTTTGTGTGTCCCTATGGTACCCATGGAGTACCCGTGTATTCGACCCTTCCTAATATGGGGCTATGAGTGTGAAGCGTTATTTGTTTATTTCAATATTGCTCTCCTTCCTGACTAATCTCCGGCTCTCTAACAAGACCCTAAATGCCGTAAAACACTCTTATACATTATATTTAAGTCATTTATTTAAAATTAATAATAGGAGGAAAGTTGATCCAATCTCGAGAATTCAAAGGAAATTGCTTGTTATTCGAGTTTCATTTCTAAATAGCAGGTCACATTTTTGACGTCGAAGCGTTTAATCTTGATATAAACGTATTTTGTTTAGTGTTAAATGACGTTGTCGAAAACTAATTTGCGAGCAATAATGGTCGATATCAGTAATTTCTCGTTTTCACATAGCATTCTATATTACAGACACAACTTATACCTACTACTAGACGCTTATTAAATAAATAATATTCAGCTCTTATTAAATGAATTCAGAGCATAGATATAATAGAGATTATACCAATACATCGGTCACTAACCTGCTTCTACAAACTATTCCTTATAGCTTAAGTACCTACCAGGAGTAAGTACATAAATAGCGCAATAGATACCTATTAATTTATTCAGTTAACGACTCAAGATAAATACGAGTAGGTATATTTCTATATCACTGTAACGAAAATACCAGGGGCATATAAACACGTCAGTACAAAAGTACAAATTTAATGACTGCACAATTCGACTCGATTTCGATCGCTTCACATTTTAATGTGCGATCAATTACCAGTAATAAAATAAAAACGTTACAAGCTAAATTGAACTGTATTCCGTTTGTGTAAACATTAAATTGACCTGACTGTGTACGGTAGGTTCTATCGGTGATCGAACGTCCGACCGGGATTGTAAATAGGGTTCTATAGGTATTAATTACCGCAACAAGGGTTGACTATTTGGTAATGTCGGGATATGAAATGTATGATATAACTTCAAGTATTGAGTTACTATGCTATGTGGGTACGAGTAAATAAATATTGACTCGATTCCTGACAACTGAATACTCGTATAGATGGATCCTTGTTTAGAATTAACCGAAACAAATTAGGAACTAATTCAGAATTTTATTGTACTCGCTTCTAACGTGGAAATTGTAGTCTATATATTCATTGAACCGTTTTGCTTTTCTCCGCTACGCATCAGCGGTGTGATAGATTGTTTTAGAATTTATAGTGACTAATGTCAACATCTCAAGTAACAAATCAATAGGTCACATATCAGGGCCCCGTTGCTGGTAACCCTGTCCAGGGTTCGAGGCTGACGAGTGGTCGCGAGAACAATCCGGCACGCGACCGCCTTTCGTTTAATTAAATACCTTTTACTTCCACACAACAGACCGCGCGCACCCGCGTCGACCGACACGGTCGATGAAATATAATTAAGCCTTATTAGTTTAATTTTTCTGAGTAAAAATTACTGCTATGTACTCAAAATTATTTAAAAAAAAAAGCAGAAAATGTACAAACAGAGCTTTGGGGATTAATGGATAATTAAGTTTTTTCGTAATAGGTATGTCATTCCCAAAATACTTAGTTACCACTACATTACATTACTACATTATACGAAAGCTTTATTGTAAATTCGCTTTGCAATTAAACTTTCTGAGTGAGGCAAAGAAACTTATTTAAAAAATAAACAGTTTGGTTAAAAGAGGTAAAAATACAATTTACATTCAAATTCGTCGAACAACTCGGTGCGAGGGTACGTAAACAATTTGAACAAACGTAACAATTGAAGGAAGTTCCGGTAAAAAAAGCGTAACATAAAGGCAAGCTGAGAAATAACAGAATAGGGTAATTTAATTATCTTGAAGTTCCCGAGGCGAATCTTAGGCGACGATAAATTACGTGGCAGCCATTACAGAAATATGGTACCAGTCGTTTAGAACATACTGCGGCCGAAGTCAAAGGATAATGATCTTGTGATACCTACGTTAAAGCTCTTCTGATATATGAACCGAAAAATTCACACTGTAATAGCCCTCTGAGTAATCCCATCAATTTAATTTAAATGCATTCGCGTTCATCACACGAAACTGACTGCCAAAAAATTTTCAAATAAAAAGTAAACTATTATAAAAGAGGGCGAAAATGGCGGGGGTTGTTTGTCGACCGTGACGCGCCCGTGCAAGTCCGACAGGTGGAAGGGTTAAGCAACAGGGGTTGATTTTAACGCAACAATGTAACGCCGTTCTGAATTTTCCCCATTTGACTTTTAGGGGTTTTATTTTTGTTTTATGGAGGTGTAAATAAAATTTTCTTTTTCAGATAGTTATATAAAATATGTCTGCATTAAACCACTCGAAGTACTGGTAAAAAAGTAAATGGCAATTTAAATAATTTGGCATACTTTTTTTTAATGTAAAATCGATACATTTTTTAATTGAGGTATCAACTGAAGTTTAAAGTATTACCATCCAGATATTGTTCACAACCATAAGTTCGATAAATTTTTTCGAAAGGAACATTTACCTCTACTCAATATTAATCTGCATCAACTTTTTCACCACAATACAACACGGCACCCGAATATCACAAACTCAAACACCTATATATCTTTGAAATATCCTTAAACGTACGGGCCGGGTTGTCTGTTGACTCGAATGGAAAATAAATACTTTGTATTTATTTAGTCCATTCGCCAGCAGGAATGGCGCGCGGAAATTAAATGCACAGACATGAATACAAGGAGCGCTCAATTTAACCCGCTCAGTATGCGGATATTATCATACATTTTAGGAAGAACACATCAACGTCAACACATTGTTTTGTCGTGAGCGGAATGTAATAATATATTTAAGGTCTGAATAAAATAAATAAATATTAAACTTAGGTCTTTTTCCATAGGCGATAACAAGTAAAGGTTTTGATCATAACTTTTTCTGAGCCCCCTGGTTGAGCTTATAAACAAGTTTTCATGAGCCCGAGAACCTAGCCATTCAGATCACTTTTTAAAAATACGCCACAGCTCACCCCTATGCAAGGGCAAAATCCTAAACTGAAATAGGTGAGTATTTAATAACCGAGCTCACTTTATTTAACCAACACAAGATGGCTTCATAAATGCGCGAGGATGCAACGAGTTCCCCTGGGATTTGATCCATTCATGAAATTTAAAAAGCCGCCATAGTCCAATATTTCAAGACTCCGCAGAGAAAAGTTATTCATTCGCATTTGAATATTCAAAGGATATTTCTGGGCGGAGGCTGAATGGCGGCAGGCTTTCAGAGCAAATAGCTTTTTAAGCAGAAGTCAAATGATTATTCTGAATCTGTGACTCATTCACAGATTTAGCTATTTTTATGAGATTTAATAAACACATTATTATTTTCTACTTACATAAAAAGCCTTCGGATCAGACAGTATTTGAAGCTTTATTATTCCATTAAGCAATCTTAAAAAACAAACATAAACTAAAAATAAAGGACAAATATCCCAGTCACATTAACACAAAGTTACAACAGTAGAGTCCTCGCGGCGATTTACACCGCTAAGCAGTTCCAGGCCGTTCTTTTAGCTTTGCAATTAACCGTTTAATCGTAATTAGATCGTTTAGCGCTGGAACGATCCAAAGGGATCGGAGGCGATTTACGCTTAATTTGTTGGCGATACTTGGCGCTGTTAGGCAGGAATTGCATTTATTCAAGAAAATATTATTTCGTACCTAATTAATTTATCTAATTAATATATTTTATTGTGACTAAAAAAGCCGAAGCGAAGATTATTATTAGCAGTTTATATATTTAAATTAAAATATCTCATAAAAGAATAACATTCAATTCTTTCACATAGGTATAATTTTGGCTGTACTCGTAACTACAATGTCATCCTCATTTCTCATAAATAGTGACATAAATATCACCATCGCCCCAGGTTACAAAAAATAAATCTTAAGCATATTATAAATTAACTAGATTAAAACATACATAAAATACTGTTTAAATACTTAGACGTTTTCATCACAGTATTTTGTTAAGTGGCCGAGTTCTCGCTGGGGAAATTAGTAGTAGGTACACTGCTCGGCTCCGGAGTAAGGAGCTTAACTCGTTTAAGACTACATGTTACTCCTAAAACTATTATAACAACTGCAACGATACTACTATGGTGTGTAATTTGTGAAACTAAAGTAGTAATAGGTACATACTGTTTCGCAAAAGTTTCACATCAAGATATTTTTTTTTCATTTAAAGGCATTTTACCGTCCAAATGTACCTTGGCCGTTCCCTCGCGCTTCTAGAACTCTTCAGAAAAAAGTTCGGAATATTTGAACGCTAACTTTCTGAAACAATTTTTGAAATGAAACTCCTGAAATGAAGCTGCGAAGCGATGAAATAGGTGTAATAATACTTTGTGTTTAATGAAGGCCAATTTTAAAGAGAAATTCACAGTTAAGTAGCAATGACTTTCAAAGGCATTAATTTTATAAAAATTGTTCTATTTTTCGTGAATTACGAAGCTCTAGTTTACAAACTTTAAAATCAATAAATTTTAGTACTTTTAAAACGATAAAATTTTATATATACAGGTACCTATACCAGTAATTTATTCATACTGAAATCAAGTAAAACAATGAATTTATATAATAATAAATCCTTTTGGTAAACAAGGATCACGTAGTGGCAAAATAAAGTAAAAGTGGTCCGCAAAGTGATTTAATGGTGGAAAAGGTGGCCCGTATAATTGCATTATTCCGATAGTTCGTTAACACCGTTGAAAAACTTCAAAAAACCTCGAAAAAACTAATAAGAAGTGTACCGGTATAAATTCGTATTAAATTCTAATTATCAATTACTCAGAGCAGAAAATAGTAAGGCAATGCCTGATAAAAACGAACTAATAGTTTTAATATTTCCAATATAAACCCAAATGTAACTGTGTCAATTGGAAGGCTTGTTCAAATTCCCCCGAGAGAAAGGCACTACAGCTCTGAAGCCCGCTCGATAACTTTACGTTTGTTTCAATTGCTTTCAAGGGCCATCGATTTCGATGTAACTGAAAATTCAATTATATACCTACTCCAATATAACTTCTATTTTTCAAGTCTTAGTCCATCGTCCGAAAGATGACCTCGACTTTATGACTAGCTTTTTGTTATGACGGGGATATTATAACAAAGAAAGGTATGAAAGGTCAGGGAGTATGAAACACGCATCAATGATATTAAATCATCATGAGAGAAGACTTATATACCTATCATCTTCGAATTTAAAAAAGACCATTCATAGTTCCATTTCAAAAGCGTATGGTCACAGGTCTGGTGTTCATAAACTAATATCCACCTAAAATCATATTAAGTTGACTATTTTCACAGTTTAATTTTGACACACTTTTTCACATATAAAATAATGAATACTTTCAACCATTTACACCATACGTCACGCACGGGTCCCTCGAGCGTACACAATTCAAATGTCATCTCTATTTATATGGTCTAAAATGTGCCTCGAGGGTAGTGGTTCGGTGGCGCTTTTCGCCTTTTCACGATTGCCCTACTTTTGATTCGGACCGCGTCGAGGCGCGTTAACATTTTAAATGCGCTTGCCGCCAGTGGGACGTTAGCGAAAGTTTATTTTTTATGTAGCAACGGAAAATTGTATTGAAGTTTGTGTTGCACAATACGTGAAAAGTTTTTTATTATGGAATTGCAGTCAGAATTCTGTTGCGGTCCGTATGCTGTTAAATCGCCGTCCCTACTAATGGTCAGCATAAACTCAGACATTTTACTAAAATATAGTAGTAGAACATAATAGTATGAACTTTATTTGTCTCTTTCTTTCGTAAATTATCTACATACATAAACATAAAGACAGATTTAAATGCCCCTTTTTACAGAAATAATAATTATTGTATTCAACAGCTGGAATTTCCAAAAGAAAAGAAATGCAATTAAATACGAGAGACATAAAACATTACTTTAAAGTATTTAAACAGAGTTAAGTACTAAAACGTTTAGTAATTCACCAAACTAAATACTAAATTTTTAATGGCTTCTAACGCTGCGCGCCGCCATATTAGTAACATTGTAAACAAAGTTAGTACTAGAGGCTGCAAGCAACAGTATGTTTACGAGAGCTAGCTAGTTAAAACGTTCGAACGCATTTTACAATGTATTCTACCACCAACTGAAGTGTTGTTTTACGCGTCAACCGCTCGCAACATTTACATCATATCGTTAACATAAAGCTTACATAAAGTATGTGCAAAATTAGCTATAAAAGCGGAGTATGTAACTTTAAAGGGTTGTTTGCTTGCTATAAAAATAATATTTGTTTTAATATTATTTTATTCAAAAGGTGCGGCATTGACACAGGTTTTATCACGTTAAACACCTTCTGCGCTGCCTCGTGATTTAGACCTCTGTCAACTGGCACAACTGTGCCAGAAGATGTGTCTTGAAACTACGAGAAGGAAACAAGGTTTCAGCCATTAAAACTTTTAAACACGACTGCATACCGCAAACATTCGTTTAATCTCACGAATGCAAACTCTGGAATTTCAAACCAAACTCTAAGCATTCCTACCCTTTTATGTATGACAATAGTCATATAATAGAGTCCTATAATCCATGCTGACTTTTATAGCTCCTGCAGTATAAAGCCCATTGAATCTCAAATGCTGTCGACTTGGCTCCGATTAACATTAAGGTTTTATTGCACATGTAACTTACATGCGATGTCTTTATGTGGTTTCTCGCAATAAAGCGATTTTGAGGTAAAATACTGTGGCATTCCTATGATGATAGTACATCTGCGTGGTGTAGGTACATTACTACGTTAGATATGCGGAGAGTTAATTTTCGTAAAGCCTTCGGTGTGCGACCAAATCATGGCGCATTGGGAGAACTCTGAGATCTATTAAAACGCGTTAGTGTGACAGCCTGCCGATTTTTAGATGCTTAACTAAGGTCATCGTACCTATTGCTAAAATGAATTCGTTTAAATAGCAATATAACCAACGATTATTTCATTTACATTGATTTTACTCCACGTTTAATTTATTTATACGTACTGAGAATCATCTGTAGTCTATACCCGATAAATATCATTTAGAAAATGAATTACATACACACACAGCATTCTCAACCTTATTTCTTAACCGACGCTAAAACATAATTAAATTCTACAAGCAAATTTTCACGCTAACAAGCAAATCGTAGCGATGAGGACACGCACTAATCAATTGTGATATCAACTACATATTTATGAGCGCCCTGTGCCCATCCGGACGATCATTGCCAGGCGCTCTATCGGACGGTTTCATTTCACGGTGACCGCACGAACGTCCATCAACTGAGTACTTTATTTAAACGCCAATAGCACCAATCTGTTCTAGTGTCCTGGTCATTTAAAGCATTTTATCTGCAAAGTAGTAATGTTTTATATACATATTTTTCTTATTTTTTAATAAGTGCATTATCAAAATTTAACATTCTTTTTAAATACTATGTTTAGTTTACATTCGAGCCGGTCCAGTATGATGATCACAAGCTCTGTAATAGTTGTAATATTTAGAAGTATCCTTGCATTACAATCTTATTTTATAAATAGTGGTCTCAGTTGCAAACGTGGCAATAAATCAGTTATTGCATTACAATGATAATATCCAACTAAATCTACACAAGTTCAACTACAAAATGAGTTTATTTTCCATGTAGGAATAATAATAAATTGAATTACTATGATGATGGGATAAGTGCTGCGAGTACTTATCATCAACAGTTTACCTTTATGTCTGTCCAGACACTTCTATTACACGGTGTCCGCTCGCGATCATTAGTCACTCGTGTATCGAGCTACTGACCTTCTTCGCCCTCTATTGCTTTGACACTATTGATTGGATAGTATTAGACAGCTACACTTAAAATCTAGTTTGGAGTTTTAAATTCAAACTAAATTAGTTACATAATTTCAATCTATCAATTTGGACTCTCATTTCGTTTATTTGAATGTACCAATAAATCTCTTTTTATATATTTATAATAATGTAACATAATTGTTAAGAATGGTTAACGGAACTTAAGCCCACTAAAAGGTGGGGTTAACTGAAAAGGCTCTATATTAGTGTAGGAACTGTAGGAAGTAATAGAAGGGAAATGGGGCTTTAGCGTCACGCGCTAACCATTTCTGGGTCGAAAAACTAGAGCTTAATGACGACTTACATACAATCGCTTGCATTGGGGCTACGGGCTACGTGTCTACGGCGTAGGCAATACGCTACGCAGTGTAGCAAAACATGATCAAAATTAAATCTAACTGCAACAAAATACAACACGGTACTTCAAATAGGAGGAAATACAGCACTAAACAATGCTCATAAATCGAAATGGAATGGGCTGTAGATAGGTTCCGTAAATTCTGAGGAGGATCTCAAAGCAACGTTTTGAACTACACAAATACAATAAATGGTAGGTACTTCTGTTTTACGTTACAGAGGTAATTGTACATTGACAAGGAATAATACTCATATTAAAATTTTAGTATGATCTGTGTAATGTACCCATTTTAAACAAAACTTAATATAGTATAACTGTCAACAACATTAGTAATACACGTATAGTTATCAAATGATATCAAGTCATAGAATGTCATTTTTTGCTGATGCATTTCACAATTTTTGCAAATTACGAGTAAGACCTTGTAAAGTACTCGTAAACTAGATTATGTACCATCTACGTTAGAGTAGATTGTGCAATGAACTGTCGATGATGTTCTGCGCGCCGTACTAACTAGCACAACCTTAATAACAGCCTGCGACAATTTCCCCATGAAATTACTCGTCAGTTTATGTAAGTAGAGAGATGCACGTCAACAAGTTAACTATACACTCTACAAATGATTTGAACTAGAATCATTACCACGTTTAACATTTCTACAGCACACAACGCAATGAATTGAACTAATTAAAAAAGTAACCGCTCATTAACTTTAAAATAAGGAATAGATAAAAAAATTACTGTTCGGTACGATGTCATTGGCAAGGCAAGCTTTTAAAAGTTCATCTACAAAATCAAATGCACTCTTTTGAAAGCATCAGATTATGTAAAGTAAAATGGAAGGTATCCGATATTCCGATATAATAACAGGCGACAATTTCCAGCGAGATTACCATCGCCTAACGCTTATTCGAGTGACGTCAGCACACGTCGAGTGCAGCACATCACAACAAAGTATGGCTTTTGTGTTGGTGGTCGATTGTGACGGCGAACAGGAGAGCAAAGCATTTGTGTTTTCACATTTACCTTACTTACTCTAATTTTCCACGTTAATTTTCCAAGTTAGGTTAGGTACACTGTACCTATGAATGTCATTTTTCAGTACGGTGTGGAAAATGGCTGCGTTTCTTCATTTTACCGAAATTCTAGTGCTTAAAAACTTCGCGTCAGATTGTATATACATTCATATATACAAAGTATGTATTAGCAGATTAAGTAATTTTACCACACAATGTTCAAACGAATTCACAGTGACGTGGATTGTTGAGTGTATTTTCCGGGGCAGTACTAATGCCAGTGAGCGACAATTTCCGGCGAGATTGCCTGCGATGTACGTTAATTGGAGTACGGCGCGGCGCGTCGTATGATGTTGGTGACATAGAAATATTAGCTTCTATCTCTATGCACATAGAGTAGTTAATTCTAGCTTACTATTACTTGATAAATAATAACGACTCATTTTCCACTGTCGCGGTGATAGACTAAATTATCGGAGAATGTACCATCTCCATAAATGACTCGTGTAGTGGTAAAATGATGAAATTAAATCTGTTGCCGATCGAATCACAATTTACAATAAAAAATATTCTGGATTTTATCTTATTGAACTCGGTTCTGAAGGAATATCTCACACAGAAATCGTATCGTCTTTGAGTATATTTTAGAACTGCAGTGTATAACAACCAATTCCAGCGAACGTGACTGTTTTACTTCATAACAGACAGTAAAAGTAAGCAGAAACCCGCTTACGTGAGAACTGTCGCAACTCGCAATACATTTTTTTTTTATTTGTTATTTGCATTACATATTCACAAAAACCTTCAATAGAGAAAAACTCGTAGTAATGATATTTATTGTGTCGAGTTTATATTTTTATTAATATTTTTTATTTAT
>DWQK01003661.1:0-11290 GCA_018231225.1 Noctuana stator | reverse complement strand
TGCTCCAGGCCTTCCCCGGTTGTGGGGAGAGACCCGTGCCCAGCAGTGGGACATAAAAAGGGTTGAAGCCAAGATAAGATGTATCAACCCTAAACATCAATTAGTTATATCTGTACCTAAAATAGCCTGCATTTACCGGTGGAGGGTAAGTATTGGTCATGTCACGTCATACATTACAGTCAGGGTCACCGTGTCGTGACGCTCGTGACCGCTTGACATCACAATAGGCGGCTGCAATCTCTTTTAATTGTTGTACTCTTAAGATAACTAATCACTCATTCACGAAACTGCATGAGTAATACATATTTCGCAAGTAGATAATAACTGTTGCTATTTCCGATAGCTAGCGGTAAGCTATGATGACGTATCGTGAAATATACTTTGTTCTTGGACATTTATAGATACCTACTTCTTATTTGGTATTCTAATAGTCTACTACCGCACTTCAAACGATTAATTCTTAGTTATAATAAATGTTTATTTATTAACTTAATACCTTCATGATAAATTTAAAATAAGCTTAGGTGATCCGGTAGATTATTATCTAAATAATAATACACATACCTAATAGTCAATTTTTTGCATGATGACGTCATCATACTAAATACAGCTGACCTTTATATGTACGAGTATAACAAACGCAGTAAATTTAATAAAAAAACTTTTAAGTCCTTGTCTGCAGACTAGAATAAATATCACAAAAAAATCACATACAATATTTGTGCACTACTGCCCCTATAATTTCTTTGCCCAGCTCTACCTACTACAGCTCGTTCGTTGTTACGCCTTCTCGTATCGCCGATCATGAGACGAGTGTCCAAAACTGTCTTCAGACGACGTGTCATGTGAGTATTAATGAAATGCAGAGAGCCGCACCAAATCCCGTAAATGCAAGCGACATTCACGATCATTCGAGTGCCCTCGATGTAATAGACGCGTTAATAGTAGTTTTTGTAGTAATTCATTATTATGCCAATTGTTTTTACGGACGGTGGCTAAGCGATAATTTTACGTATCGAATCGTATTAACCCCGTATCATGACAATTGCGACCACAATCCAATTCTACGAAGGACTACATCATAGTTACAACCACGGAGTGACACACAAATCATCGACCGCAACGGTAGAGATAGACTTGTAATTCTGATTTAATCATTGTGTGAAAGGAAATGCGATTTTAGAAGTAACAAGATAAATTGGTCAACGATTCTGTTCTGTTCTAATGTTATTAATGTTATTAATTTGTTTACGGTTTCTGGAAAGTGTCAGTTTAAAACTACTCCGCCAATTATCTATAACTAGCCACCTGAATTCGAGAATGTGTTAACGAGCATATCGCACGTATAAATTGCAGTAATTAAAGTATAACATTTTAGTGATTTCGCAACACCTTGTGCAATTACATTTGTAGAATTGCCGAGTAGCCGCTGCCGGTGGAAGCCGACGCAGTCAACGAAACGCATAGTGACTTGGATTTGCACAAGTTCGTTCGTATGTGTCTTTCTTACATAAATAACTTAATCGTTACTTATCGCCATCAAAGATCGTGACACAAATAAGGCGTCGGCATACAATTGACACGGATCGCGCTCTGATTGCAAAATGTAGAAGTAAAGCGGCTCCTTAGATCACATCGCCAATCAAACAAACATACTACTTTGCATACTTTGCATTTCATTTACATTCACGGTTTGTGTAAATTGAAATGACGTTAGAGTACCGTCAAAGTAAAAGTAGGTTCGTTTACATACATTTACAAATAGCAATAAGCACCTGAATCTATTATTATTATTTAGGTGGCCGATGATGGGTCCTGAGTCCTAAACCAACAGCCACTGCGACCAATTGAATCTATTGTAGCTGACCCTGTTGTTAAATCTGGTCCCTAAGGCCAACGGAATGGGTCTCGTGAAGAACCATATGATAGGTGATAGGAAAATTGAGCTAAGTATACATTAAGTAAATAAAGGAATAGCATTATTGTGAACAAAAAAATCTTAGCATATTTTCAGATCAGCCATGAGAAAATTGATTGTCAATTTCAAAAGGAAAAAGCAATTTGCCTTCCGTCGACGGAATAAAAACATAAACTCCGTGCTTTCAATAAGTACGCGTGGTTATAATGACTAGTTACTTTTGCATTATGCAGCGACATGTAAATTATAGGAAATACATTTAACTCTACGATCGAATCCCGCCGCCATGAGGCTTAGATGAGGTTCAGAAATTGCACGTTTCCTGGTCGTAATTCAATCATTTGATGGCACCCAACGTAATTGCACGCCTTGCCATTAATGACTTAGAAATGCTTCTTCGTGTAGGTTTAAATAATGATTTAGGATTTTATAAAATCGGGTAGTATTTTCCTGCATGCATTCAGAACCTGCCTCTTGCATTACAGACATGTAAGTTTTTTGACATTCTCTAATGCAAAAAGATATGCTTATATAATTTTATTTGATGGATTTAGGACCTCTACTAAAACGCAGATTTAATACCTGAAGGTTCTAGGAAGCACGGGAGTGGGAAATACTATCTCCTTTGAGATTTGATTTAAAAATAAGTGGTCTGCGGAAACTATAGATAGGACAACTCAGCACATAAAAGTATAAGTGCCTTCTATTTATTGTGTGAACTCAGTAGGTATCCGTTGAAATGTCGGTTATTTGATTTTTAACATAAAATTGATAACCATAAAATGTTTTATATGCGGAAGAAATGTTGACGTTGTCTCATAAACTATGTTGCATGGCTATTATCGTACTATTATCTAACATTGCCATGTTTTCCCGACTGCTATAACATTGATAGTAAGCAAATAAAAGTGAAAACTCCTTAGCATATATGAGACGGTTCATGGCGATTTCCCAGCGACATATCATAAAATATATCTATGCGCGACCCGCACTGCTCTTTTGAATTATTCAAATCCCATAATATGGGGTTTCGATTTCAATAATCACGAAAGGTCAATTTCAGTGATATAATGAGCGTGTATAATAATATTAATAATACATTAACTACATAATGAATTATTATATCTGTTAATGAACGCATTAACGAATCGTTTTCACTTTCGTCCCACGGTCAAGGCTTTACTCACGCCCGCTAGCGATATGTTATCTAATAAAATTATAACGCTGCAACATCTAATAAGTTGTGAAATGGATGAAGTGGTGATGTTAGAGATGGTTATGGTAAATAATACTAAATATTTCGGACTCAATGGATTCTTTAAAAATATATGTTTAGAGTACATTTTACTTATATATTACATATTATTATCTATTATTTAATAAAATTCCATTCGTAATACAGATTAAGCGTATTTAGGTCTTGTGTAAAAGAAATGAACTTTTTACGTAGGTTAATGTCATACAATCTTGTGAGGTATCAATTATAAAAACTAAGTAGATAGCAATATTTGTTTATGCACGTAAATTGACCTCCATAAATATTTATTAAAAATAAATATAATTTAATCAGGAGACAACACATAAATTCCGAGTCTATCAGTACCTACGCGTAAGTAGTGGAAGTACCACGGAACTGAGAGAAAACATGACAGGTACACTACACTCATTTAGTACGGAAAGAAACTTAAAGTAACTGTTGGCCACTTCCCTTTACCACTTGTCTTTTTGAAACCCCGCCGACGCCAGCTCGACTCGTACTTGACAGATTTTTATTAGCTATCTGTTTAATAAAGAACCATAGCTAATTTATGATGCGTGTTCACTCTCGCCGCTTCACGGTCAAGGCGAACGCTGACACTCGTAGTCACACACCACACACCACACATGACACGACCGATAGGTATAATAATAAATGACGACATGATAGATAGCGCGAGCGGAACATTGATAAGTCCGATTTTGTTATGGGAACTTAGTGGGGTTTATTCAAATAATATTATAACTGTAAACATACAAAAAAAACAGATGCAAATAAAGTTTCTCAAATCAAATAGAACCCGGAGCGATAACCTGGAGTAGGTATATGATGCATTAAGGCGTAGTCGGAGGGAGAAGCTAGTCCATGAAAAGAATAGAAAGATTTTGATTTTACGAGTACATAATATTATATCGGATAGTAATGAGCTGTCAGGTGTAGGAACATTCTTGATTTAATTTCAATCATTTTATGTTGTTAATTCTACTAAATGGGTGTGGTCGTGTAGAGGTTTACCGGAAAGGCAATTCCTACCTTTGTTACATATTACAAAGTTGCAGGAGAAAGTCGATCGCACCCGCCAAAACATTTAAACTGTACTAAATACAAGTAGTTGCTTGTTTTCTTGTTCACACAACCTACTATTGATGAAGAAGCAGTTTCTTATGAGTTTTTATAAATATATGGATTAACTATAATGGAGATTTATTATTTGTTGCAGTTCGCCATCGTTGTCGTCCGTGGTAGAATGCAAGGTGTGTTGTGAATTTTGGTAAGTAATTAAGGATGTTTTAAAAAGTACCTACTTTATTTTAATTTTTGAAATATTGTTTACAATGATAATTTTTCGCGAGTGGGATTTGTGCCCACGATCACCTCATTAATAACAGGACGCCTTACCAACTAGGTCATTGCGGCTCTTACCCATCGCATCCAAACTTTTGTAACTCAATCGTCTTATCATCAACAATTTAACATCATAAATTGACCTCTTGATCTCTTGTCTCACATGAGAATAAAATTAACAACTGTCTCCGTCAACGATCATAAACTTTAATTGAATATTCCGGTTGAGAAAGTCTTGATTTAATTAACTCGATGTACTTCATCGTCGTTTTCTAAAGAGCAGTGATTAATTCACATGAAATTTATTACGATTATTTAATGTTTTTGATAGAAATTAAAACTGCAATTGCAGTAGTGTACTCCAAATAATTTATCTCTGCTATCGAGTGAACCCTGTTTGAGTGAAGTGAGTGATCGAATAAGTTTCTTTATAGCAGGCAATAGACTCTCAAAATTCGTGAGGAATATTTAAAGTATGCGGGCATGAGGACAAAGATACGACTTGTAGTCGTCTCTGGAAATATTTAAAGTAAATTATTAAAAAAAAAAGGTGAATAGGTAAAATCTCTCTCTCTCTCTCTCTCGATTTGACTCTCGACTCGTTATTACATTAGTAATCAACAGAACAGCCAACTCGCGGAATTTAAGCAAGAGAGACAACGCTAATCGCGATTGCTATCCAATACCAATACAATGGTGTATCAAATGACATTATTTCAATTGTAATCTGACTCGGGTAGGTACTCGAATTGTGCGTTGCGATATTGCAGTGTACATGCATAACTGTGTTGTGCTTGCGGGCGAATGAAAGGTGATATTGTCAATATGTCTGAAGTTCTGCCATATAGTATGTAGTCGTATTGTTTAATTAGAGTAAGTGGTCTTTCTGATTAGAAATAAATTATTAAATAAATAGGTTTTTTTTTAATTTAAATAACGCTTCACACTTACAGCCGCACATTAGGATCCCTGTGTCAAAGACAAATACACATACAAAGACCGAGAACTGAAATCCAAATTCAAAATTTCTGCCCTGCCGGGGATCGAACCTGGGACTATTCGAATGGACTACACCAAACGAGTCGTCAAAAGGTATCAGCGAGCCTTTACAAGAGCCCGTGATACTTGGTTTCACCCGCGTGTCGTTACGGCTGCAACACCTTCGAAATTGTACAGAAATTACATACCTACTGTCACAACTAATAGAATAGAACAAAACACCGTAAAATAATTAACTGACTTTGTGGTCTGCGGTCCACTAGAACTGTACACGATCAGCCACAGCTTGGAAACATACATAGATATTTAAGTAGTTAACTATTGGTGCGGTTAGACTTTCCCATGGCCCGAGAGATATTAGAAACCATTCGCTAGTTGGCTCAATTATGATAATATAACTGTTTATCATTAAAATAATATTATAGATTTGTGTGTATACAATGTTGCTAGCTACACGCGTCGAATTGCTTTGTCTTTAAATACAGGGCTAATGAATTTGTTAATAAAGTGTTAAAGTTTCGACGGGCAAAAGCGTTACTCAAACTATACCTGCAGTCAGTGAGTCAAAGGGATGTCATGAGAAGGTATTTCAAAGATTGATAAAGTTTCAAAAATATTATAAGATGATTTTGAAATTTATAATATACTCGTACTTTTGCTTCCTATAAAACATTAAGCTTTGTAGAGAAAGAGCGATAAAAATAAATAATATTTGCATATACAATGTTAAGATTGGGCATATCTAGTTTTTGATTATGCAGATTTAATATTAATTTTATTTTTTCTACTTCATTCATACTAACTACGTCAATCAATTGAGCGTGATACTTACGAGTATATTTTAATTGATCGTGAATAAAAATAATCTAGGCTATATCTGATCTAGTTGTCAAAACGATTGCCAACACATCGACGTAATTTCGGTCAGCCGTGTCAGAGCTGACAGAATCGGGTAACGTTAGCATGTCTGCACCAATTAGTGGGTATGAATGCATTAGAAATGGTATTACTTTCCGAAAAAGGTGTTGTTTATGCAATCTTAAATCGCGTAATCTCACCAGCAGAATGGGAATGTTACGGAACCTACAGAGTTTTAAGTGGCTTTGCTGCCCCGGGATAGAGTTGAAAATTGTATTTGTTTAAACAGGCGGCTTTCTACGCGCGCCCTGAATAAATGACGGGCTAACCGCTTATCTTCTTTGCTAAGTAAGAATGGCTTGTGCCATTTTTGGACCTCTGTAATACCGGCTTGCTAAAGTTCATGGCACACGGTGACGCGGTACTTTTTGATTGTGATTTGCTAGCGAGCGAAAAAGGAGTAATGTGGGTCGCGTTAAATACTTTAACCTGAATAAAGTGGTGTTTTCAGAAATTGGGTCTAAAAAACCTTTTTGTTTTGGAATTGTTTATGTGGACTAGCTCATCTATATATAGATAGATAGAAAGATAGAACTTTGTGAAATAATTGAATTTTTTAATAGTTAATTAGGTAGGCAGTTGTCGTTTTATACAAGATGAAGCTAGAAGAGCTATGCAATTAATATTATGTAATACTTGATTTAGATTTGTTCTTTTGCTTACTTTTGCTAGTGTAGATTAAGTGAAAATTGTGCATTAATCGGCCTTAAACTTTGAAGAATTAAGAAATAATGAAGTTTAGCAAATAGTGTACGAGTAACTTTATGTCGCCCGCCATTCTTGTCCCATTATAATATTTATATTACGACCCACCGCGTGAGGGATCGTTGCACCGTTTATGAGCTCACATTTGGACTGTCGCATGTATGAATACCGATCACACATCATGTCATGACTTTAAAACGGATTTGAACAGAACATGATTGGGACTGAAGAGGAAATAAGTAGATTGTTTATCTACTGTAGCAGTTGCCTCAATAATTAGTAACAACTGAAAAGTGGCTAGGTCAAGATATTCGAAGCAGATGACAAAATGACGCTAACTTACAATGTACAGGGTAGTTTCTCCTCGTAGATTTCATATCTTTGTAGTAACATATAAAATATGTTGTAAATTATGGTGACAGTTTCGTCGTCATCTAATCAAAAAGCTACGAATTGCAATAGGTACCTGCTTATAGAGACCGACTAAAATGTTGATGGTATAGTCACTATGTACCCCGCTCATATACGAAGGGTATATCATCATATCCATAACAGTAAAAGTAGCCATACCTGAAGTGATGGTAGTTCCATTAGCGGTGTTGTTGTTCTGTAGAACTGGTATAAAGATTGTGTTTGCCGGTGTGATAGAGTTTTTATTGTGACAGGTTTTCCCGCGGCAAAGGCTGTCGAGGGGATCTCTGGAAGTACCTGCAGTAGTTAGCTTGGCTTTGTACGAACATGACATAACGTAGGGTAAGGTATGCATCGGAAAACAATGTAACTAAAGGCGAATATGTATACTGGTATCAACTCAAGTCGGAAAAGAAATGGAAAATAATCAAATGGTCGTTAAAAATATGATTTAAACGCGACGCATTCTTTTCGTAGCTCGATTTCATTCGAATCAAAAAAAATGTATCCTAAAAATTTATCTTGGTTTTGCTTCAAAAGATGGCGGTCAATTTATGAGTTGAGAGAAGGCAGGATAATTATATTTAAGCACTATTGGCTATTAGGATGAGTAAATAATAATGCTTTCTAAGATAATTCATTTTCTTTCACGTTTCTATTTAATATGGCCTAACACACGTACGTTGTCAATAAGAATTTGCAAGTTTTTTGTGCTAATAAAACTTTCCATTGGCTGCAAAACGTATTGCTGACTTTGCAGCCAATGTGAAGGAAATGAGTCTGACTGTAAAATATAAACATGTTTATCAATTATACTAGATTTATTACATTTATTTACTTACTACAATGACATATCACGGTCTTCTGGTGGTCATTGACTTATTCAGGTGATAACTACACTTTATACTGTAGTTAATAAAAATATTAACTGTGCAATACCATGGTTACAGTAGGCGCTTTTTTGTAAATGTCACGGTATACCATGAGTGCTTTAAGTAAGTAAATCCTGTGTAAATAAAGTTAAATATACCACTGCTTGCTTTCATGTAATCGTCATTAGAATTTAAATAATTTGCTTAAAATAAAAACCGTTCGTACTACAAATATATTAGAAAGTGAATTTTAAACTTTGCAAAGTACTTTCGGTCGTAAACGAGTAGAAAGTGTTTTTTTACTTCATAATTCTTACTAGAAAAACATTGTTTTGAATATCCAAAATACTTTAAAATAGGTACCTAGACTTCGTCTTGCTCGGCTTTGAGATCGACATACTTATTTGTATTTATCTATGACACCAGATGACCAGAGTAAATAGCTGGCTGGAAATAGTACCTAATGACAGGAAATAGGTATACAGAGCTGTTTTTATTCTCTAAAAAACTACCCATAACCGTGTTGAATGGTAGCTATGATTAGCATTTACCAAGCACGTTATAGGGTCAGTCGTCGTGACGGCCACGTCACGGTCACGGCTCGTGTCTTCCGTCACGCTAGTTGAATTCTAAGCTATGTACAGAATAGATAAAATGGTTATTATATTAAAGTTTATCCTTTTATGGACTTGCACTCAAATTCAAATTAAAAATTTTTTATTCATCTTAAGGTACACGTATCCACTGGATGACCGTCATATAATACGGTACATCGGCTTTAGGCGCCCTTTTGGCTAAGGTAAGCCGGGAGAAAAAAGCCGGCGGAAAAAAACTCCTTTAAAATCAAATGTATAAATTATAAGTTATTAACAAATTATGCAGTATAGCTTAAGCCTAATAGCCTGATAGCACTGTAAGGGATATACCTACTCTTACCTACATACTTAATGAAAGTCTAAATAACTTGGCCTTTCTAGAACTCGACTACCCTACATAGAATACCTCTCTATAAAAAATCTTGTGACAAAATCTTTAGTAACTTGCTTAATATCATTGTCATCGAAATATTTTACCGTCTTTTCTAAAAGTAGCTAAAACTCGGGATGCCTTGCTTTCAAAGGCTTCAACCCTTTTTATGTCTCACTGCTGGGGTCTCTCCCCACAATTCGGTGAAGGCGAGGAAGGGGAAACTTGGGATAAATAATTATTATTCCCAGCATTGGCCAGTTTTCTTGATCATTTATAGTCTTAATTACTCTTAACGAATGTAAACAACATTCTGTCTCTTATAAAGAGTCTTCTCTTGAACTCGTCATGTTACAAAACAAATTTTATTTGGAAGGGAACAAGTAGCCCAAAAACGGGAGTGCTCCTCACAGGTCAAGTTACTCACGGGTCGCTCATAAAAGTGACACGCGCCAATAATAGCATTACTGTTATTATGAATCATTATCATAACCGTCACGGGCGATCGCATAATGGCGGTATGCGTTATGTATGAGCCGCTATGTAAATTGATTATCCTCTTCATATTCATGACTTGATGTCTTTAAGTTTTTGTGCCTTGTAGATTTGCAGTTATACGTGTCCATGGAATTTCTAGGTCTTATAATACTTATTAGTCATTTTCTGTTAGCAAATTTACTTTTATTTCTATTTTTGTTTTGATTAATTAAATACGCAACTGGCGAAGTTTATGTGGTATCAGGTATGTTAAATTATTTATTTTATTTAGACATTCCTAATGCCACTGGAATGTTTGTTTTAATCACAGACCCGCAGTTCGTATCCTCGGGGTTGCGTCAAAATCATGTTGTGGGGTAAACATAGGGGAAATTTGTAAAGGGCGCCAAAGGGTTATGATTAGCGCCGACCCCTATCACAGATTATTTTTAAGCTTTTTAAGTTTTAAGTACTCATGAGTAGCTAATTTTATGTAGATATAATTAAGAAAATCTTAAAATTTTAAGCCTACGAGTGACGAAAGTTCAGTTTTTAAACAATTATTAAATGTTGTTAAGATGTCTTATGTATGTGATAAAATCACAATTATTCAAAATATTTGATGTTCATCATATTAAGCTCTGAATGTTAGATATTAACGAGCAATGCATTACTCTACTATACTCTATTATTCATTGCATCTAATTAAAGAATACACTTTTACTTACCGTAATTACATCGCTAGTTTATGGTGAAGTGACCTACTAATGGCGCGTGGCGCGTGCCACCCAGCAGATGGTCGGTTGCGTAATCCGTCATCACCAGCGAAGACAATGATCTCATAAATCACTAAGCTAATGTCTAATCAGCGCCCGTGCGTATTGTGTCCCTGGTGGCGTGACATAGTCATAATACCATTGTTATAAGAATGAAGACACTTCAGACTTGTAACTCTTATAGATACCGTTAGGCTATTTTGTGTATTGTTTTTATACATACTCGTATTTTAATAACTTGGTCTATCGAGTTGTAAAAATTTTCTTTAAAGTTTGAAGCCGATAATTTATTCGAGTCTCTATTAACCATTAGACATAAGATAAGCATGAGAATAATGGAGGAAGCTTAAATGAAGCTTGTTCAAGCCACTGGACTCAACATAATCTCAAGTTTGCTTTCCATTTGTTTTGCAAAACTAAACTGAGACTTGAAGTACCGCTATCAATTTACCTCGTGCTAATTTTAAAGTAATATTATATTCTTTACTTTTTTAATTAAGTGACTAGTGATTAAGTTCCATTTCTCCCGCTGACCCACTTAGGAGTCCAGATGGACAACGTGACGCAATCAGTTCCGCTTTCCGGCGCACGCCAAATTTCATTACGCACACTTTCACGATGCGCACGCGCCGCTGTTCGTCCTCGG
>DWQK01003660.1:0-11291 GCA_018231225.1 Noctuana stator | reverse complement strand
TATACATATTATATATATATATATGTATATATATATATATATATATATATATAATCTTTCTGGGTGCGGCGGTTAGTCAGTCTTTTTGTATATGATATCTACATTCATGAGGAAGGCTATCAATCATTACGTTACTATTCTCAACACGGGTGGAACCGCGTGGCACAACAGTAGGTATATAATATAAGTATTAGAACTGCACGGTCACGCGGTTGTGTAAGTATTATGCAAAAGTATTTATTATTTACGATCTATTTGTTAAAGTAACAACCACTACAAGACATCAAGGATCGGCTGAATAATGCGGAAAAGTTATAAATAAAACTGTTTACTGTATACTATGACTTATCTCACGCTCACTTACAAACTGGCGATTACTGTTTAAAGGTCTTTGGTTGTACAATTCGATGTAACTATTTTATCGATAAAGTTTCCTTGCACAGACTGCAAAAAAATTAGAAGTTTTTTGCAAACTGAATTTTTTTATGTTTGTTACCTCATTACTTTCGACTATGTGAACGGATTTGGATGATATTTTTTTGTTTGTAAGCTGATGCTTCCCGCTGAAAAAACCATATAAAGTAATTTAACTAAGGGCCGGATAACCGAGTTTTTTCCGCTGGCTTTTTTTCCTGATCAGCCAAACCCTAAAGGCTGCCTAAGGCCCCATCGGCTTTCGTAAGTATCATCCGTAGTATATTAACATGTTATGATGAATAAAAAACTTGTAACTTGTAACTTTAACTTGACTACTGTAATTGATTTTAAAAAGTCATGCCAATGTCAAATTCGACAAATTCAAATATTAAACGTATGTAGATATATAACGTAAAAGCAAATGTCAAAATCATTCATTAATAAATTAAGTAAGGGTTTTGCTATACGTTTTGGAGGAATTCAGTGACATACACACGCACATATAAGAAATATATTATATATATATATATATATATGCAATGTATTCATGTTTATTTAAATTAGGTCCGACCTCCAATTATGTAGTATCTGAGATAGGATATTATTACTATTTTCCTACAGGTTGTCAGATACCCTGATTATGTAAATATATCTTAATTTAGTTACTTTAAGTACCTTATTGTTTACAGACTCAATATGTATCGGTAGGTGGTAGAGCTTACAGAGTTCGGAGGAGGTACCACCACAGCCCTCATAACCGTGAAGCAAGTCTTGCAGCAAGCACTTGTGTGGGAGGGTTGTTGCCGGACACAGTGATGAGGCGACCATCTTAGTCGTTGTGAGTAGCAACGCCTTCAAGTATGATCTCAGATATATTATGACTTCTCTCCTATTTGAGATTGGACGTGAATGTCCATAGGTTGACTACTTAACATCAGAAGGTCTGCATGCTGGTTTGCTACTAAGCGATAAAAAAATGATTCATCAATTTCTAATAATATCTATATATCTACATGAGTACAAGTATTACCTAATCGTTTTCTCAAATCATTAAACCAATGACGTAAATAAACTATATAAAGATGAGTAAGAAAATGAATAAAAATTATAAATCCCAGTAAGTATTTAATTATTTCTGATTACGCAATACATTTTACCTCTATAATAACAAAGTGTAAAACGTTAAAAACAGTGTCCCTTCCTTTGTCTACGGTTTTCCTACTACGTTCCAAATAAATAACACCTACAAAGATACGATGTAATGTAAAAAAATAACCAAAATATTGGCCCACCCTCAAATTAATTACGCCATTCCATATTACCAAAAGCAACGCTTATCAATCGATTACTGATTTCGTAGAAGCACAAAAACGGCACAAATATATGACTCAATAGCGAATTAGCTAAAAAAATCGGACACTACACTACATTGACTCAATAGCGCCGGCCGAAATGATTACACACAGTCAGGGTAAGTTACGTAAACACTCACACAGGGAACCTGGCCGCACACAATGATAAAACACACACATACGCAAGTTGTGCCAGTGTGCGTGGCGCAGACCGTGAGTCGAGTCGCTCGACCCCACTACAAAATTTAGTCATTCTCAACACTTCGCAGAGGATAGACGGATCCAAGTAGCTAGAATACTACGCACCTCGGTGTGTTCGTCATAATATTGTGATAGTGACAAAAATTCTTTTGGACGTGACAAGTGGAAGTGCAACATTTATTGTTCCATTTCAAAGTACTATAAACTAGACCAGCACGTTTCTGTGTTTTTTCTGTTTTTGTGAAATTATGACATTGTTCCCAATATTTGGATAATTCCGGATAAGGAGTGGAATATTGCCGCAAATATTTTCGTGAGTATTTTTTGTATACCCTCGTATTTCATTATTGTTTCTTTGTTTCCTTATTTGATAAATTGGGGATATTTTTTGGGATTTTTTCAAATCTGAAAAATTAAAAAAAAATTAAGAAACGATTTTCTTTCCTACAATAATTTAATAAATTGTATTCGTACATATTTAAAAAAAAATATTTTTCACAGCTTTCAATTTTTTATTTAACCACTAAAAAAGAACTTAATCTCAAATAAAAAAACTGATCTTAACTAGATCTTAATAGAATAAATAACCTATTTTTTAATTGGATTTCATTTGAATATCGAAGAAGAAAGTAATATTCCTGAAGGGTATTAAAGAATTAAATCATTTTTTTTTTAATTTTGTTGCATCATTTTTTCGACTTCCACGTTATTTCCATTAGTAAAAATAAATTACAATGACTAATAAATTAAGATGAGTCAGAGCAAGTGCCCAGTGTATTTTGTTCCGTAGAATCGTTGTTCAGTTGTTTTTCCTAATGTCATTGACTTCAAAACTGTTTACTCATGCATCGCAGGCATCTGCCAAAAATTTCGTGCTATCATCATTACCGCCTTTTTTTTTAAAGACTTTCAGGTGATTTTTTACAAATAATTTTCATAATTGGTAATTATTTTACATAACTTAAAAATTTTCTGATAAAAGAAAAAAGTTTGTTGCCATTAATTTGCGAATTAAAAATTTGCATTGGAAACAATACCTACTTTAAAGTTTTTTGAGCATAATTTTTGCTGTGAGTAGGTAATTAATGTAAAATTAAATCTAAATGCTTTAAATTAGTGAAAGATAAAAAGCTTACAAGGCTTTGCTTAATTTTTCAATGTTTTTGTAAAATTCAATCAACAATTGCGCCCTACCTTCCGATTATCGTCTTTGTTTCCAATCTTTTGTTTTGCAACAATTTCCTTAGATCTGTTTTCGCCATTATCTATGTTTACATGTACATTTGCGTCGAAACCGTATAAATTGTTTTGTTATCTTTCTTCATTGAAGCGTTTATTTTCTAGATTTGTTGCAAAAACTTTTATAAGGAAATTCTTCGTAATAACTGATAAGAGTTATTTATCCTAGTAATGCCTCGTCAGATTTTAGGTCAAAACTTAAATAGGTATTATGTAGAGAATGATTTAGAAAAAAAAACTAATACAAATAATAAGTTGTTTTTTTGTATGTTATATAGGTAAATTCAATTCTCTCATAAACGTTTGGAAAAATATTCGTGCAAAATTTATTGTCAAAGCTAAAATTTTCGTAAATGATACAGTCGCAATTAAAATCAAATTTTGAATATGAGCCGTAATTGCGATTGCGTTTACAACAGTGTCGCAAGCGGTGCCAGGCCCTGTCGTAAGCCCACAATGGCTTACACAACTGGTTCAAGGTTCCAATCCCGCGTGCGTTCGCTCGGATGTACGGAAACTAGAGTTCAGTTACGTACCTATATATTGTTTTGAAATGCAAATATTACCTACTGATGACAAACGTAACTTTCGAAAGTGTAAAAAACAATAAATTAGGAAATTTCAGGAACCATTATCAAAATACTTTGCCTAACAAACAAGTTTCCTAAAAACTGTTAGTTCCCTAAACATGTAAAGGATAATACATTTTCTAGAATCTATCAATTTCCAGATAAAATTGTCCAATTGAACACGCGCCAAAAAAAAGTTTTACATCTTTCAATACGAATGCGGCAAAATAAATAATAAAACAGCTCGTAGAATACAAACATAAGTTTATCGTGTAGTTGAATCGAATCGATCCAACGTGTAAAGGTCAGTTCGTATGAGAATGTGTGACGCAACGTCCCTTGGGCGTTATTGCGCAATCAATTGCAAGGCACACTACAATAGATAGCCTATCCAGCAACAAACGGTCCGCTGTTTGAACGACATAACTATATCCATTTCTTAACCTTCTACGCTAACAAGAACGCACTTTACTGTCTTTATTCTCATCTTATTATTGAATACCACAAATAAATCGATCTAACTCACCTTTGTCAGTGTTAGCATCTATAATTTCATCTCCAGTTAAGTCTATTTAGAGAAGATATAATAAACATTTTACAGTAAACAATCATTCTAAGTTATGCGCCCTCTAAGGTCAATTGAGCTACTCGTAGTTCCGCTATTCAACTAATTCTATTTATATTTACACTCGTACACAATGAAATGCAATAACCAGATAACAAGCGTTACAATAAACGCTTTATCGGCACATGATGTAATGCAGGAACTACTGCAAGGTTGTCCGGAAGGTATTATTAAAGAACATAAGGTCATGCCCGCATGCATTTAGTTAATCGTGCATCATGACTAGAATAGTTATGAATTTTTAATTCCTTCAATACGATCATCATGTAAGGACGAAGGCCCTGGTATATTTAAAACTACACGCGCACCGAATCACGCGAAACGATGAGATCATACATTTAAGCTGCCTAAACCCAAGAGTCGTGATTTTCTTAAATTGTATACATTCATAACTTGCTAATAAATCAAAGCCCGACAAATGAAGTTGATAAAGCCGGTACAAACTTATCAGAAACACGACTGCAAAGAGTCTATTTTAGTTCAACGAGACGATACAATATAAATTAATGACATCACATATAATAATGTACATACTATATCATGTATTACGTAACACTCAAGATTTTTACACGCGCAATACACAAGCGGACGATAATTTCATCGCACGAGGACAAGCAAAGATAACTTGACCTATTTTTTTATCTCGCCCGCTCGCGTAACTGTAACCTACTTACAATGTGCACGTGAGTGTACACAACCAATTGCGACAAAGTAGATCAGAACGTGTGACGTATCTTATTTGAGGTCCTAAGCTTCCGACAGACGAAAATGGAACACGGTGATGTAACGGTAATGAGGCAGAATTCCAAGAATATTCTCCGTATGACAAAGATATTGCTATCACCAAGGCTGCGCCGATAGCGGCAATTATTGGGCCAAATAACAACAATTAAATTAATACCGTCTATGGAGATACGTCAACGAAAAAAGTAAACGTGGTAATTGCCAATGAGTCACAGAAAACTAAACTAGTTGTCTAACACCTTCTGTTCGAAATATTTAATGGATAATAATAAATAATGAATCATGTTAGGAAAATTGAAAAGTCATTAGCAATCAGTCCCATGCGCACTCCTTCCTAGAAGCCAAATACACGTAGTTCTGTTACGTAAGATCCTGAAGTAGTAGTCTGTAGCTAAATTAAGAGTATCTAGAACACAGAAATAGGTTAAGTGTTTCTTAATAATATAGCAATTAGCTGTAGGTTTGGAGCAAGGTCAGTACGAAGTAGGTCTCAGTCTTTGTTGAGTCGCGTCCAAACAATCGAGTATTTGTGGAAGGATTATTTTTATCAGATAGGGAAATCCTGTACCGGAAAAGTTGCCTCTACCGGCCTTGACACATATTGTGGTCGTCGCTTATCGAAACAGTTATGAAAAATGTACCCTTGACACGAAAACTTTATCTGCGCTACCCAGAGGCTACCCCGAAATAACCCTACCTCCTTGTACATAGGCCTTATGCTAAAATGCGTAATAAAGTCGGTCAAGTATGCGCGATTTTCATTGGAAAAATGTTTGAAACTCATCCAGAAATTGCAACCTTCTGCTGAAATCCTCGAGCTGAGTTTACAGCATAATTTTACATCAAGGATTTGTGCAGTTGATTGTATGAAACACAAAGACATAACACGCTATCTCGTGTTTAGAAAACATACCTTGACCAGTTACCATAAACTGTAATCATGTGTACAATGACAACATGGCGCCAAACACGGAGAAATGGCTTAAATAATGCCATGGTCATAAAATTATAAGTACCTCGCAATTTTTGCATTTATTTGAAATTGTAGTTTAACTAGCATTATGCTGTAAAGCACCTATGCACGACTGTAAAATGTCAAATCAAAGATGGCGGCCGGCCTACTTTTCCCGCGCAATAAGCGGCGAGCGCGTGGAAAGTTACCGCTGTACTACTTTCTCTACTTTTTCCAAGATGGCTGATATTGTCTATGAACGTTTGGTAGGAAGGTCAAGAGCGCAATTGTTTTCGTTGAGCAGAAAATATTGTGACTCAAAGCCGTTACCTACTTCGTGTTTATTGGTTATTGATAGACATTGTACACTATCATAAAATGTTTACTATCGAGCATGACTTGGTTGCCATTTAACTAACAGTAAATAAAAACGTTTAATAAAAGATTACAAAGCTTAAACGATTACCAACAAATACAAATATTTATTCTCTTCCTGCACACTAATTTTATTAACTTACATTGATAGTCGTATCGTTCTGATAGCTTGAATATTGGTTGTTAATACCAGAGCATCAGAACAGCTTAACGACCTAACCCAATAGATTTCAACTGCCGTGAAAGCAGAACCATTGCTATAAATACCGGCAGCCGTTGACTCGTTAGCTTGTGACGGTCAAGGGCGATTATTGCGATCAATAATTAGTTTTCACGTTCCGAGATCACGTTGAAGTTTATATAACGGTTTAGAGAGGAACAAACGTGCTTCTCGTTGCGAAAACGTCAACGTGAGGGTTCAAGATCGGGCACGTGTAGGTTGCCGCGTGACCGAGCCGTGTTGCCCCCGCACGTGCGCCGGTAGGACAATCACGCCGCCCGTAAGGTCATGTGCCGATGTACCCTGGAACACGCGATCGAATCTCTGATGACTTCTTAGCATCTTCTTCTTATGATCGCCTAGTACTCTTGGCGTACACGGAGGAACTAATACTGACTTCTTAAGATCCCTTTCTTCTTATGATCGCCTAGTACTCCAGTCGTACACGAAGGAATTAACTCTGTAAATTAATCACCACATAAATTTGCTAATGAGAGACAATTAAGACTAGAAGACTAAAATCTTGATGATGAGGAGAAAGCTACAAAAATAAAAACATTTTTTGAGATTGCGCTATGTGCCTTGTAGAACCAAATAAAGGAGACTTTAAACTAATGATGTTTCATCTTAAATCATTACCGATGACACAAACATCCCAGGTGATTCACAGAGTAAACAATTAATACACAACAAATTCATAAATAATGGATTTTCTAAAAATAAATCAACAAGTGCCGCTGAAATGCCATTAACGTGCGCAGGTTTTACAAGTTGGTTATGTAACCGCGAAGAATTCAAAAAACTTTGGCACGTAACAAGTTCAGCCAGTGTCGCGTCTCACTGTTACTAAGAAACCTTTTTACCTCTTCTATCCACATTGGCTTCTATTAGGATTGTTTCTGTTTTAACTAAATAAGGTTTCTCACCAATCGCTTTACGCACATTTTTGTTTACTTCGATCACAGCTATTTTGCTGGCCACTTTAAACTTTTAGTTGCTATCAAATGATGTCAAAATAGTACCTAAAGACTACATTCAATATTAACACGGTAAAAGTCGTTTTGCGTAACAGTTAAAAAATGTTATGCCCAAATCCCCAAACTCATTCTTATCATTATTTGCGAAATATCAGTTCAATGAGTCAGTAGCGCATGAGCGTTATTATGAAATCATTGTCATAAGATTGTATTTGAGTTTTAATTTTCTTCTGCATTGTGATTTGTGAACGAAACGATAGTGGGCAAATGAAAGTCGCATAACCAATTAGCACACAAAAGAGAAATGAAAATTAACGAATATGATTTATGTAAATTAATGACTTTGCAATTAATCTATTACACAATCTACTTAATTATGAATGTCAGCTCCTGCCAAATACAGAGTACATAACTTACCTACAAAAAGCAATATAGTTAATAGTTTTACAAAATAACGCCAAAAGAAAAACTTAACTACAAAAAATTAAGTTGAGAAAAAAGACAAAGTATCAAAGAGCGAATTATAAGCAATGACGACTGAACGTTAAGCACTCGAATAAGAATTGCAGCAAAAAAGGATATTACAATATTATGTACAATGCCTTGTGTGCGTTAAAAATAACCTTAACCTGGCACAAGGGCGTGTGGGCACGCCTCAAACCA
The DNA here is from genome assembly GCA_018231225.1 of Noctuana stator. Taxonomy (NCBI): domain Eukaryota; kingdom Metazoa; phylum Arthropoda; class Insecta; order Lepidoptera; family Hesperiidae; genus Noctuana; species Noctuana stator. The sequence goes on along the minus strand of DWQK01003660.1, from coordinate 2,957 downwards.
CACGTGCGAAGCGACGCCACGAAACGTAAAACGACTACTGTGAATTAAAATGAAAACAAGTAGTATTATAAATATGCGAATAAAAAACTTGATGATAAAACGAAAAGAAACCTCTTGTAACGAAATCAATTAACAAGTAAGTTTTGATCTGAATAGAATTTATAGAATTAAAACCACCAAAGAGAATATGCAAAGCAAACTTTATTTCTTAATTCGAAATAATTGCGTTAACAAAAAAGTCTTTTTCTGCATCGTTTCCAGAAGAAGAGATATATTAAAAACTACAACGGCAATGTACATTATCTTTGTCCCAAATAGATAGGCAATAGATAAAACAAACACGAGCGAGCTTAATAAGCCGGCTAATGATCGGTCTGTCGAAACGGCATAGCTTGCCCAACCCAACCTTGAAATGCGGTGACGAAATACCGAATTGCCGTTTCATAACAGTATTACGAGTTGAGACCAGATGAGCATAAAAAACATCGACTTGATACCGTACGGTCCCAGTTTTGGGTAACGGTGCCTTCGCGAGAAAGTACACGATTAGTGCTAACTGTTTGTTGTTGAAGTGGTTTGGAGTTAGAACTTGATGGTTCGATTGGACGCGACCGTTAGATAAACTTATCGACATTGACCGCAGGCCAAATTGATAAGATGAGTGTCGAAATATTTTAGTGTCCGCAGTTTTCCTTGTGTCTGGATAGTTTATTATTTTCAAGATACAATATAATGAAAAGAAATACTCTTCTATTGAACGTCAACTATAAATTGCAAGTTTGTTAAATCATATTTTATTAATTTATTTTCTTTAATGTACTTTAATTAACGTACGTACGACAAATTTTGTTGTTGCAATCGTCGCCAAGTCGCTAATGTAGAAAAAAGTAATAAAAACCTTGTATTTTGAACCGTAAAATTTCGTAGCGGTGTTTACTACAGTATCTATATAAATTTTACAGATTACATATACACTATATAAATATGTTGGCCCGCTACGCAATAGCAAGCTGTTGAATGTAATCAGACGTCAGATAAAGATCATAAGCAAATACAGAATCCTACTCAATTTCTAAGTTACCATGTTCCAATAGAAAGTCCGTATCAGTTTAACCGGTATTTAACTGTCAGTGTTCCACCAACCGTCAAGTTAACGGACGCTTCGCGATTTTTTGCTTACAAATGGAGCATACAACGCTACTAGTTACCGCAACCTTTACAATGGAAGTCACTTAGTATGTCAGTAAGACAGTAATTTATCACAATAAAATATTTAACGTGAACTCAACTTTGAAAATATTCTTGCACGCAAAAAGCACTTTTTAAATCGATTTAATAAGACTGCAATCAAGTCGAAAAGAATGTTATATAATTTTTTAATTTGTGTGCAAATTACGTAAAACATTCCATTAAATTATTCCTTTTGATAACATACATTTTTATGTTAATCAGTCATCATATTATGATATAAAATAACAACGTGTACTCATACTATATACGAATTAGGTACCTATGTACGTTTTCTTTAATTAATCACATTTTAGGAAGTACAATAAATCATAATAGTTATTATGATAAAGTGTCAGCGATAAATTTTGCGTAATATATCTAATAAATATTGAGATTTATTGGGTATTTAACGATTTTCGAATGTAAACTTTAATGATATATAACGTGCAAAATGCCCGATGTTGCAAAATAGTTAATAGTTTTATTTATCTTTAAATTCAAACATTATTTTCAGTAGGGAATCCAGCAAGAAACTTGACCTCAACGACCTAAGTAGTTAATCCAAAATCTATGCCAAACAACATGACATGTTGATTTAAATTGAATAAACGCGGCAAAGAAGCGAATTCCCACATAAACTCGTAACATTTAGTTCAACCGACGATAAATAAAAGACCTTTTGCACTATGCGACACGATATTACTCTTTATTAAGACTGGCTGTCTTTCATACAATCGGTATTAACCGCTTGGTTACTGACCCAAGAAGTTTGTACTTTGTGCTAACGTAGTGTTTAGTATTAACAAAAATAAATTGACTCGAATACATCAGACTTCAAAATTGTCGCGCACATACTTAATGCAAATTTGCATTTGTGGCTTTCTCATGGATGCCTTGTCAGAACTGGATCAAAATGGCCCAAACGTGAAGCACCAGCTTTTAAATAAAAAAGGAATCATTAAAATCCGTTCACCCAAGCGGAAGTTATGAAGTAACAACCATAAAAAGACAACCTCCTCTTTCAAAGCCGGTTGAAAAGGTGCAAGTCGAGTTCTTTGAGATCTTTATCGTCTGGAATAGTGTAAAAACTCTCTTAGTTGGTGCGATTAATCGAACAGTTAGCCGAGTCGGTGTAACGGAGTTTACATCTGGGGCGGCCCACTGACACCGAATACAGTGTAGCGCGCATTCTAACACCGTTCGATGGCGGATTTATCGCGTCTACAGATTAAAAAGAAATTAAAACTAAATTAAATGATGACAGCATTTATCACAATAAAGTGAAGTTAAAAATTATGGCACACAGGTTATTAATTTCTTTTTAAAAGACTAATGTTCCATCGTTTTATAAAATAACTATTTGTATTCACATAAGTACATTTTGTTCCTAATTGCTGCAAATAAATGTTAAATACGAATAAAACTAATGGTAATTTGCCAAGATAATTTCATTTGAATAAAATCTAATATGTGACTTGATAACATGAACCGTTTTATGTTATAGGTGTTTTATTAGCTTGTAAAATTCCTCAGTAGGTAACTCACGGTTATTAAGTATACATTTTATAGATTGCAGTTGCACCGTACCAACCGGTTGTTGCATTTGATTAGCGCATTTTCTTTGCGGTTATCTGCCGCGCCCACTGCGACGGACCTTCTTAAACCACGCGACGCTCTCACGATGCACTACGGAGTACCGAGATTCCGTTGCGCGTGCTACGGACTAC